>MU090070.1:0-33831 GCA_014858505.1 Corymbia citriodora subsp. variegata
CTTTGATTTCTCTTCTCTGCAGATTTGCCTTTAGTTTTCTTTCTGTTTTCTGTTTTCTGTCTTCTTTCTTTTTCTTTTTCTCCGGTGCTGTCCGTTTCCTCTCTCTGATCGTTGTCTGCTCAGGCCATCCTCTTCTCTCTTTTTTCTCAGATCTTTCTTGCTTTTTTTTCCTTCATCAGCTCTCTCCCTCTTCTTCTCTCTCTTCGTTTCTCTTTCTTTTTCTCTCAGAATCGCTGCCCTCCTCCTGCTCGTCGATCCTCCTGCATAGCCGTTTCTCCGCCCCTCCAATGGCCGCGTCACAGCGCAGCGTCACACGGGTGACGTCGCCTCCGAGGATGGCCGAAATGTCGTCGTCGATCCCTCGCTGCTGCTGCCCCTCTTCATGCTCTTGTTCACGTGCGGAGAGGAGGAGGAGGAGAGAGGATGGGCCGGGCCGAGGGAGAAAGAGAGAGGGAGATGGGCTGGGCCAAGGGAAAAGAGATGGGCGAGTAGGGGATGGGCTGGGTTAAGCCAGCCCATACGGATTTTTTTTTTTGAATTTTAGAATTTGTTTTAAAAAATATATATAAATTCCCATATATTTATATGCGCAAAAATTAAATGGGCATTTAAAACAAAATATACCAAAATTTTCGGGTGTCGACAAGTTATATGAAAAGAAATTGGATTTTTTTTTTTTTGGTTATTGCAATTTTATTCTGTGGTTTGCTTATTCCTTTTTCCCTCTAGACTTTCTAATCCATGTTTTTCCACATTTAGGTAAACAAATCCAGGACCGTATGACCACACGGTTACATAACTTATTAGTTGAAAGGAAAGAAAAAACATATACTACCTTTTAAATTTTTTGAAAATTAAATTCTGAAAATTTAAGTTGTGAATTCTATGCGTTTAAAACGAAAATATGATTGTTATTTGATAATAGCTGAATATTGAGTATTTCAATATGAAATTCTTACTAAATATGGAATGATGGATATTATTGGTCGCTTTTTAGGCTTTTAGCAATGTAATAAGCAAGATATCGGTTCATTTATAGATGTCTATTCTATTGAATAAATTAAGTAACAAAAATCTTAACAAATTAAGTGATTTTTTATTTAATTGAATCAACTAAGTCAAAACTGATTATGATTTTCAAACGTTTTTAATTTTATTAAATGTGAATGTATAAAATTTCCGTACATATCAAGTGAGGTAGGTCCCAAACCATTATCGTGACCCCCTCCTGCAAAAAAAATAAAAATTTCCAACATGAATGAGTCTAGAAGTATCACTTAAAAGCAGACCGACGACTCGTGATTAAGTGCAGCCTCTCTAAAGCCCTGACATCATGCGATGTGGGATTTTGTTTTAAATTTTGATTTAGCCTAAGTGACTTTAGGAGCCGCTACTAACCTTTTGAGGTCAATTATAAACCACATTAATCATTCAATTAGCACTCTTTCGATGCCTTTAACTTGGTGAGATTATTCGTCTAAGTGATTAAATGGTAATTTTTACCAATTATGATCCTAAAGGTCATCTAATGTCGCTAAGCGTTCATGGAATGGTTTTCCATGAGTTTATAATGACCTTACGGCTTATCTAACTATGCTAAAAAAAGAAAATAGAACAACCAATGTATTAAAAGTGTGAGAATAAGCACCCAACTATTTAAAATCTTAAAGTAAAAGTGCATAAATGGAAACCTGATGCTAATTGACCAAAGATTATACACGATCCCCATCAGCTATGTCCAAATTGAGTCCAATTTCTCATCCAAAAGATCAATCTATTAAGGGCTAAGTACATTAGAAGTCTTAAAATTTGTCAAGAAAATGTAATTTAGTTCTAAAACTTCAAAAAGTGCAATTAAGTCCTAAAACTTATTACAATAATATAATAGAGTCCTAAAACTTTCAAAAGTGCTATCAATGAAAGGATTTGATTTGACCAATTTGACAAGTTTTAGAACTTAATTGCAAATTTTGAAAGTTTTAAGATTCGTTGCTCTTTCATAGTAATTTTTAAGATTCGATTGCACATTCGTGACAACTTTTATGGTTAAATTGTAGTTTTAGAAAGTTTACCTTAGTAATAAATTTTAAGACTTTTAATGCACTTATTCCATCTATTAAAGCCTAGGGGTGATCGGTTCCCGATTCGGTCCGGTTCCAAGGTGGAACCGGGAACTGGACCAGGAGGACTGGTTCCCATTTTTTGGGATAGTGGACTGACCACTTAGCTAATTTTTTTTTAAAAAAATACTAGAAATATTATTATTTTAGGGTTTATTGCATTTTTTAAGAAATTTAAGAAATATATTTAAATAGAAAATTGTCAGTCTGCTCCGGTTCCACCCTAGAACCAGGAATCGGATTGAAAATCACCGATTCTATTTTTATGGAACCGGGAATTAGACCGATGCTCCCGGGAATTGGACCAAACTGTTCGATCCGGTTCGGGCAATTCTCGATTCAGGCGGTCCAATGTGCTCACCCCTATCAAAGCCTAAGTTATACCAAAAGCAACTGCTAAAATCCTTAAACTGAAATTTATGCTGACTTAATAAAACTAAGCTACATCTACTACTAAAGTCACGCACCTAGGTCAATACCTATTTTAAAGCTATTTTCTAACTTTAAAATTTTTGATTTTTTAAAATTTAAAATATTAATATTTTTTAATTCTGAAAATAGGGCCATTACACGTATAAGAAAATCTGACACTTAATTAACTCTCTCGACATTCTCTGATACTCAAGTTAGGAATTCCAACATGCAAGTTCAAAATTCCAACATGTGATTTTGACACAAATAGGATCAATTAAGAATTTTCAATAAATGAGAGGTCATAGTGTAAATATGTAAAAAAATTTAAAATAATAAAAATAACAAATGTAAAAAGAAGAAAACCTAATCTTTTTTTTTTTTTTGACTCACTTTCCTTGACACAAAATTCAACCTCCAAGATTTTTTCTTTTCTCTTCCGACATACTCTAACATGTGAGTCTAGAATGTAGATCGCTTTTTTTTTTTCCCCAAATTTTATGGATTGTTGGGATGAAGTTGAATTTGTTAAATTGATACAATGAATGGTATTCATAAATAGTGAATTAATATTTTTAATATAAATTCATTATAGACTCTTTTTATTATTATTTATTTAGTTGTGAATTTGAGTCAAATTAATTTGATCGGAATAACCATAAAAATGATAATTTATTATGTATATATAAAAATATACATTTAATATACAACATGTTCCAAAGTATCGAAATTCTTTATTTTGAGAAATAATGTGTTGGCCTGTCGCGTCATATCATGTCATGTCCTGTCGCGTGTAGGTGTTATTGAGCTTATAGTTAATTAAATTGAATGGTGACAAGGCATCTTGTGGCTATTCTTAATTTCATCTAATTTTGGGCCAATTTATGGAAGTTAAGCAAGCTTTAAATGACATGTAATGTTCTAATATCTATGTCCGGTGCACCATACATAGAACATAATAGCCATACAGAAACAAATAAAATAAAAATAAATCACTGACCACCTTCCTCAATTTCCATCTTTGGTCTATCATCCATTCTTCTAAATTCTTTTCTTTCGTGACATATGCTTAAAAAAAAAAAGATCTTCTTCGCTTTTTAGTTGGTGCCACAAACTATAGTTCTTCCCGATTGAAGGAGATGGTATGCCTGGGAGAGCTCCGGGAGATGACTTTGCATCTATGCATAAATCAATCGAATCCAGCATTTTTCCTCAAACAAAATCGTCAGACCAAAATAAAATAAATAAATAATTGAATTGATTAATTCGTGCAATACACAATTACCCTTTTCGTATGATTTAATCGTTGAAAATAATCGAGAGATTCCACCCTCCATCATTATTTTCATACAAGAAATAGCCTTTCCATTTTCAAAAACGCATAAACGATTCTTGAATCTCGCTATTGTCCATAATGGAAATGTGAATCATGATAAAGAGGTAAAGCCACCACTTTGCAATATACATTTAGATATCGGTAAGTACACATATTCACATTATATCATAAATTGTAACATTTTAATTAATGTGGGTTCCACATTTGTAAATTATTAACTATTCCTGAATCTTCTACGGCATCCATGGGTATTTGTGATATTGCCTTATATCTTCTTACCTCAAATGAAGTTTGAGATGTATTTTTGATTGTCCTTAAATTTCAATGTAAAATCCTCCAATTAATTTCCAAATATTATGGCCTTAAACATTATTATAAATAGTTATCGAGATGTCGCTTTCTTCTCTTAGAATTCATACTTACAATTATACAGGAGCAAGGTCCTAAGATTCGTGGTGTGTTGGTAAATTCCGCGTAAATTCCGATCTCATGATATTGTTAATTTCACATCGAATTCTCGTATTTTATTATTTTTAATGTCATTGTTGGAAAAACATCAGTATAGGTTACTATGTTTTGTGGGGTTTTGGATTACTGATTGATGATAAATTTCATGTGTTTGTGTTTGGAGTAGGGTAACAAGGATCCCTAAGATGGCATTGGTCAACATGATTCTCCTGCTATTAACATTCGCATTTGTTCACCACCAAGTCGCAATCACGGAGGCACGGCTCGACGTCGGCGTGTGCTACGGAATGATCGGGGACAACCTCCCTTCTCCAGCAGCTGTGGTCCAACTCTACCAACGCTACAACATCGGCAAGATGCGTCTCTTCGATCCGAACGCCGCCGCGCTCACTGCGCTGAGAGGCAGCGGGATAGAGGTCACATTGGGCACCTTAAATAAGGATTTACCGAGCATAGCGTCCAGCGTCGATGCGGCTAAGACATGGTTCGACACCTACGTGCAGCCGTTCATGAGCGATGTCAAAATTACGTATCTTTCGGCCGGTAACGAAGTAGTCCCTGGAGATTTAGCTCAGTACGTACTGCCTGCCATGCGGAATCTGCAGAGTGTTGTTGCCGGCTATGGATATAGCGGACTGCAGATCACCACCGTGGTTGCGACATCTGTTTTAGGGACATCTTACCCGCCATCAATCTCGACATTCTCAGATGCGGCTCGTGCCGACATGGTCGGGATCATAAAGTTCTTGTCGAGCAGTGGCTCGCCACTGATGATTAATGTTTATCCCTACTTTGCATATGCCTCCGATCCGGTCAACGTGAGATTGGATTACGCTCAGTTCACCGCAATTGGCACGGTGGTTCAGGATGGCTCCTTGAGTTACCCGAACTTGCTGGAAGCGGTCGTGGACGCCTTTTATTGGGCGATGGAGAAGGAAGGTGTGACCGATGTGGATTTGGTGGTTTCCGAGAGCGGCTGGCCTTCGGCTGGAAACGGTGACTTTACCACTCCAGCGCTTGCACAAACTTATAACCAGAACCTTGTGAAGAGATTCCGGGCCAATGCTGGGACGCCGAAGCATCCGGACCGGAGCTTAGGAGGCTTCATCTTCGCCATGTTCAATGAGAATCAGAAACCCGCCGGTGTCGAGCAAAATTTCGGGCTATTCAATCCAACCGGAACACCGGTTTACAATGTGTTTTAATTAATGCATCCCTTATATGATAGTTGAGAAACCCATATATACCTTTATGGTGCTAGATATATAGTATGCTATTGTATTTGTTTAATTATCTTGGAGTCATTATAAGTTTGATCTTATATTCTTATCTAATTAATCTTGTTTTTCAAGTCATTGAGTTAATTATATTATGTTTACTACAAATAGAAAGCAAATACATCGTCAACGTGTGGGTTCAATAGTAGCTAAAAGTAAAAGTTCAAACTGGACATGTAATGTAGCTGCGGGCACATCAAACCTATGTTCCAAATGTGTCTGGATAGAGATCAATGCTTATCGATGTTACTATCAAAATGTTTGGTTTGTATGCTATTTTATTAGTGTTGTTTTTTTTTTTTTTTTTTGAGCTTATTTAGTGTTGTTGTTGAGTTGTCAATTATAATTGTTCATTGGACAATATCTACGGACATATCTGTTCATGAATTTAAAAAGTTAAAAACTACTTTTCGCTATTCCACAAAAATTTCAGTTATCACAAAAAAAAAGAAGATAATTAAAATATTATATGTAAATCTATGTGTCGAAAATAAATACCGTGGAAGTTTGACCATTATTAAAAGAACAAAAAGAAATTAGTGTTGCCAATTTACATTTGGTTGTTAAATGCAGGAGATGTTCCGAGTTTGTCTGTAAGGGATGTAGCTCTCCTTAAGCCTTCTTGTCAAGTAATAAATATATAGTTATATGAAAAGAAATTGGATTTTTTTTTTTTTTGGTTATTGCAATTTTATTCTGTGGTTTGCTTATTGCCTTTTCCCTTTTTCCCTCTAGACTTTCTAATCCATGTTTTTCCACATTTAGGTAAACATATCCAGGACCGTATGACCACACGGTTACATAACTTATTAGTTGAAAGGAAAGAAAACACATATACTAACTTTTTAATTTTTTGAAAACTAAATTCTGAAAATTTAAGTTGTGAATTCTATGCGTTTAAAACGAAAATATGATTGTTATTTGATAATAGCTGAATATTGAGTATTTTAATATGAAATTCTTACCAAATATGGAATGATGGATATTATTGGTAGCTTTTTAGGCTTTTAGCAATGTAATAAGCAAGATATCAATTCATTTATAGATGTCTATTCTATTGGATAAATTAAGTAACACCAATCTTAACAAATTAAGTGATTTTTTATTTAATTGAATCATCTAAGTCAAAACTGATTATGATTTTCAAACGTTTTTAATTTTATTAAATGTGAATGTCTACAAATTTCCGTACATATCAAGTGAGGTAGGTCCCAAACCATTGTGGTGACCCCTTCCCACAATTTTTTTTTTCCAACATGAGAAGTATCACTCAAAAGCGGCCTGACAACTCTCGATTAAGTGCAACCTCTCTTAAACCTTTGACATCATGTGACATGAGATCTTGTTTTAAATTTTGAATTAGCCTAAGGGACTTTAGGAGCCACTACTAGCCTTTTGAGGTCAATTATAAACCACATTAATCATCCGATTATCACTCTTTTGATGCCTTTAACTTGGCGAGATTGTTCGTCTAAGTGATTAAATGGTAATTTTTACCAATTATGGTCCTAAAGGTCATGTAATGTCGCTAAGCGTTCATGGAATGGTTTTCCATGAGTTTATAATGACCTTACGGCTTACCCTAGTTATGCTAAAAAAAGAAAATAGAACAACCAATGTATTAAAAGTGTGAGAATAAGCCCCCAATATTTAAAAGCTTAAAGTAAAAGTGCATAAATGAAAACCCTATGCTAATTGACCACAGATTATACATGATCCCCATCTGCTATGTCCAAATTGAGTCCAATTTCTCGTCCAAAAGATCAAAGTACATTAGAAGTCTTAAAATTTGTCAAAAAAATGCAATTTAGTCATAAAACTTTAAAAAGTGAAATTAAGTCCTAAAACTTATTACAATAATACAATCCAGTCCTAAAATTTTCAAAAGTGCTATCAATGAAAAGATTTGATTTGATCAATTTGATAAGTTTTAGTACTTAATTGCAATTTTTGTAAGTCTCAGGATTCGTTGCACTTTCATAGTAATTTTTAAGATTTGATTGCACATTCGTGACAAATTTTTATGAACCGCTTGGACCTTAGCCTTGACGGATTTGTCAAATTGAGCCATTGCCCGAAGAAAGTACTCTAACTTTTCTTCTCTTTTTGTTCCTGACCTCTAGAGGAACCACACGATTCTCTTGTTGGTAGTTTGTTTGTAAAACCAATTGAGAGGTGCCTTGTTCCACCTCGAAAAGATGTGAGTATGCACGTGGACGAGATTTGTCACTGACCAATAATCATTATTTTTTATTTATTAAAAAAATTCGGAATTTTATTTATTTATTTATTTTTAAATTATTATTATTTCGAATTTTCCATGTGTCTTTTCAAGACAACTTTTGAAAATTATACTAATTCATTTTGTAATTTTTCCCTAGAGGTGTCAAAATGGGTCATAAACCCATATTATGACTCACTTTTAGTTAAATGAGTCAAATATGAGTCAAGTGAAAGTTGAATATGGGTCAAATATGGGTCAAGTGAAAATTAAATATTGATCAAATATGAATTAAGTAAAAGTTAAATATATGTTAAATATGAGTTGAGTGAGTCATTTAACATAGAACTTCGAGTGAGTTTGGGTTTCTCTACAATAATAATGGCTTTTAGCAATATGGGTCGGGTCGGGTATGGGTTGGATGTGGGTCGGGTCGGGTATGGGTCATTAGATTTACATTACATGAATTTGGGTCAAAACGGGTTAAACGGGTCAATATGGGTCAGACCATTTTCGACCCGACCCACCCATTTGATGGGTTGGCTTTTCCCGAAGGGTTACATTGATTTATTTTGCAACTTCTTTCGAAATGTTACATTTGTTCGTTGTATAACTTCTTCCAAATGGGTATCTTTGTTAATTTTTGTAACCTTTAACGAAGAGTTGCCTATGTTTCTATATATATGTCAGTTTTGAAAAACCATGAATGGGATCACAATTATTATTTTTCGAATCCTCTTTCAAAACTGCAGTCAGTTGTTTCCAATTGTTTCAAGACCCTAGAGATATACTAGAATTGCTATCTAATATTCTCATTTGAGATTTTGTTGTATTTTGGAGGAAATTTGACAGTGACTATTAGCAACTTTGTGAGGCAAATAAATTCTTAAAGAAAGTGATATCACGCCTCAAAGTTCGATGTGATTGCTTCATTGATTTGTATATACATTGGCGTCATTGTTCTACCCAAGTTCAAAGTTGATTTCCCCAATAATTTTACAATTTATTTGTGCAACAATGGAGTCAGAGCTGGAGGAAGTTTGGGCCTGTGGTAGTTTACGATTGGGCAATCCCTGAGATGTCGTTCATGGATCAGGGATTTTCCTCTTCTCTTCCCCATCAAGATGTGCCACTCAAATAAAATAAGAATCCAAACTGATTTGTTGATTCCACCGTTTCGCACATGTTTAGTCGACAAACATGGCAATGGAAACAATGGGTCGGTTCATCTCATGCGGTTTCCTTAAGGATAAACAATGACGGTGCAAAGCATTGCTTGGATCCACAACCGGAGGATTGGAATCATTTCGTGCCAAGGCTGTTGGCCAATTGGCCAACACCTCCACTTCAATGCAATTGCAATTGTTCTCATGTGTTTAGAGAAATCATTCATACTCATGGTGCGTTCGATTATTCTTCCAATAGAAAAGAAATTTTTCCTGATGATTATTCGGTGTGAGAAGTTTAGGGCTAGATGGTTTTGTTTTGTTTTGTTTTTTTTCATTCGTCTGAAAGTATATTAATCCAAATTAAGTCATGTTAGTTATTTTCAAGTCATTTCATTGATTGAATGCGTTTTCTGAATCATCGTCTTTCTTTGTCGTATGTTTTATACCCGTAGTTACAAATGGCGGTTGTGGGTGAGATGACAATGCTGGATTTAAGACTTAAACGATGATTATTACACACATCGGCATAGGCCAAGGAAGTAGACATGAAAATTTACTGGTGGCGCGTGTTTAGCAACAGATGCCATGTGACGTGTACACACCAAAGGAAAGTGAAGAGAGGTGATAACACCAAATATGAGTTCAGAGCAGCAATGACTACAGGGTCATTGGGATACGCTTTCATAGTCATAAATCTCTACAACAACAAAAACTGCTCCTCCTAATGGTGGGTTGCCAATCCAAATGACACCGCCTCCTCCAGTGCTGCCCTAGAAGTCGAGCAAGATGCCAAAGGAGAAGGAGAGGCTAATTCACTGGATTGTCAAATTCACCGCTAGGGAGAAAGTGGGCATGCTCTTCCTTTGCTTGATATCCGTGGACCTTGACAGTAAGGTTGCTTGTGAAACATAACCAACATGGTCATGGTGTTTGGAGAAATTACCACGAAGGCCAATGTAGACAATGATAGAAACTATAATAGAATCGTCAACATTGAGCAGTATAGCCCTGATATTGCCCAGGAAGTACACGGCCTTCATGCCCCAGTCAAGGATGCCCAAACACCCATTCATGAGATAAAGCACAAGGTATGGCTCTGATTGCACCTTTTAGAAGGTTTCAAGTTATGTGATGCTGTTGATTCCGTTCCATGAATTGCTAGTGTCTTCTCTTTTGCCCCTTTGAATTCCAGTTTATGCACTTTTGATACCTCGTAGCTCTAGACCATTGAATGGTTTCATGTTTGGAATCTTGAAGAAAGGGGCTATCTCAAGGGACTACGGAATCAATATGACTGGAGTCATTGAGACTAAGAAGTATTGAACTTCCACTGTCAAAATGAAAAGATTTGGGTGAAGTAGATACTATCTTAGATATTAAAATTGAAAAAAAAACATAGTGGGGGTTATTCTTTGAGCCAAAGTGATTATGTTGAAAATATATTGAATAAATTCCAATATCTTAGGTTTCAAAGAAATGAATAATATATTTGATTCATGGTATATGGTCTCTAGCGCGAGTGCTATAGGGAATGTATGTGATGCATTGTATTGACCCAATATTGCTTATTTCGTGTGTAAATTGAGTACATCTATTTGTAATCCAATTATAGAACATTGGAAGGCTATTACTTGAATTTTGGTTATTTTAGTGAAGCAAAAAAAAAATTGAGAGTGTTCTATAATAATTATCTGATTGTATTATGAGAATACATTAATACTAATTGGATTCTAATTGTGAGAGATAAACAATCCACTACTGGATGGATTTTCACATAACATGAATGTATTGTTTCTTGGACTAGATAACTCACTCAACTATGAAATTTGAATAATTACTTTAGTAGCAATTGAGAAAGAGGCTGAATGGATCGGGAATTTATTGCTGGATATCAAATTATGACCTAGTCTTATGCCTCATATTTCTATCCATTGTAATAGTGAAGCTATTTTGGCAAGAGCTTATAATAGCACTTATAATGATAAGTCTAGACATATTAGCCTAAGGCATGAGTATATGAGACAATTGATTAGAAATGATACCATAACAATTGTCTACGTGAGGTCAAGTGAGAATTTGGCCAATCCTTTTATAAAAGCTTTACCAAGAGATGTGGTAAAGATGACCTCACAAGAAATAGGGTTGAAACCTTTTAAATAAAATTACCAGTAATGGTAACTCAACCTTTTTCTAGAACATCACTAGTTATAAGGTTTAATGGGTAAGAACAATTATTGAATGTGGTTGTTTGATACTGACGTAGCTCTGATATGAGAAATCAGTATCGTCTGTTACATTTCATAGGTTGAATTGAATTCTTAATGAAGTATAGCATAAATTTGTAATGTGTTAATAGTAATAGAAACACACGGTAGATATTTCACCTATATGAGCTTGGAAGTGGCGCCACTTCTTATGAAAGTTAGGGGTTGTTTTCTAGAAAGCTCATGAAACAAGATCAAGCACATGGCCATAATAGTGCGGAGTAATATAGAACTTTTTGCCGAAACGAGAAGTTAATATATGTGCAGTATGTCTGATTCTATCGTTTAAAAGTATAAATTTAAAGCCGAGCTATTTGTTATTTTTATAGGGTTTTGAGATACTTGCACTAAGTAAAGGTTTAACTCGAAAGAGACCTTTATGTATGTATATTAATCTCATGGAAATTTTTGGCTGCATTTTTTTTTATAATTTTTTTATTATTTTGGTAATTTTGTCTTACAAACAAAAGTGGGGGATTGTTGGTAGTTTGTTTGTAAAACAAACTGAGAAGTGCCTTGTTCTACATCGAAAAGATGTGAGCGCACGTGGATGAGATTTGTCATTAACCAATAATCATTATTTTTTATTTATTAAAAAATTCGGAATTTTATTTATTATTTAAAAAATTATTATTATTATTCCATATTTTCCATATGTGTCTTTTCAAGACAATTTTTGAAGATTATACTGGTTCATTTTGTAACTTTTCCCGAAGGGTTATATTGATTTATTTTGCAACTTTTTTTGAAATGTTACATTTATTTGTTGTATAACTTCTTCCAAAGGGATATCTTTGTTAATTTTTACAACCTTTGACGAAGAGTTGCCTATGTTTCTATATATATGTCAGTTTTGAAAAACCATGAATGGGATCACAATTGTTATTTTTTGAGTCATCTTTCAAAACTGCAGCCAATTGTTTCCAATTGTTTCATAGAGAGACTCTGGAGATATATTAGAATTGCTATTTAGTATTATCGTTTAAGACTTTATTGTATTCTAGAGGAAATTTGCCGGTGACCATTAGTAACTTTGTTAGGTAAATAAATCTTTAAAGAAAGTGACATCATGACTCAAAGTCTGATGTGATTGCTCAATTGATTCGAATATATATTAACTGCATTATTCTACCCAAGTTCAAAGTCGATTTCCCTAATATCTCTTACAAAGCAAATCTTTGTTTTCGGTATCAGTATCTAGATGAGCATAACATGGAGCGCCAATTAGCAAAGAGGACAAACAAGAATGTGCTGATTCAAAACGATGACGATAATGAACCCCATCGCCTGAGCAACAACCATCGATCACACCACAAGAAAGTTACTTGCCAAGCGAAAGACAGAATTCACCAATCATCCACACCCATTGATAAACCCATAAACCTGATCGAGACTAACATTGCATCTCACACGAACTCAAGCCAGTTAAACCAAGAAAATACCAAGCAAAACCTCTTGAAAAAGCATGCAGAAAACAAGAATCAAGAATCAAGAAGACGGGATGCGAGACATGGACGGGTTCATCGAACAGCACCCAACACAAACATGGGAAAAACCCAAAACTTCTCCAGCAATTCGAACATCCCAGGAAAATGCGGCTCGGTGACATCTACAAGATTGAGATCAAACCACCCGGGTTCTTCTTGCTTCAAGCGAAAACGCGAATCGATAAGGCGAAGCAAGTACCTTAGGAAGATGACCCGATAAAATGCGAACGACATAAAATGGAAGACAAAGAAAGAATCAAGAGAGGAACTTTACCTGGCGAATAGTATGATCGGGCGTAATCTCCTCCGGCCTAGATGATCTCTGGCTCTTGCGATTGATTGGTGGCAATCAATTAGAGTTGAGATTGTTCGTCGGCCTCGTAAATGGGCCTAAAGGCCCAACAACAGCGAATTGGATCTTTCAATGCCTTTAACTTGACGAGATTGTTCGTCTAAGTGATTAAATGATAATTTTTACCAATCATGATCCTAAAGGTCATTTAATGTCGCTAAGCGTTCATGGAATGGTTTTCCATGAGTTTATAATGACCTTACGGCTTACCCTAACTATGCTAAAAAAAGAAAATAGAACAACTATTAAAAGTGTGAGAATAAGCGCCCAACTATTTAAAAGCTTAAAGTAAAAGTGCATAAATGAAAACCCGATGCTAATTGACCAAAGATTATACATGATCCCCATTAGCTATGTCCAAATCAAGTCCAATTTCTCATCCAAAAGATCAATCTATTAAGGGCTAAGTACATTATAAGTCTTAAAACTTGTCAAGAAAATGTAATTTAGTCCTAAAATTTCAAAAAGTGCAATTAAGTCTTAAAACTTATTACAATAATACAATCGAGTCCTAAAACTTTCAAAAGTGCTATCAATGAAAGGATTTGATTTGACCAATTTGACAAGTTTTATAACTTAATTGCAATTTTTGAAAGTTTCAAGATTCGTTGCTATTTCATAGTAATTTTTAAGATTGGATTGTACATTTGTGATATGTTTTATGGTTAAATTGCAGTTTTAGAAAGTTTACCTTAGTAATAAATTTTAAGACTTCTAATGTACTTATTCCATCTATTAAAGCCTAGGGGTGATCGGTTCCTGATTCGGTCCGGTTCTAAGGTGGAACCGGGATCTGGACCAAGAAGACCGGTTCCCATTTTTTGGGACAGTGGATTGACCACTTAGCTAAAAAAATTTTAAAAAATACTAGAAATATTATTATTTTAGGGTTTATTGTATTTTTTAAGAAATTTAAAAAATATATTTTAAATAGAAAATTTTGGTCCGGTCCAATTCCACCATGGAACCGAGAATCGAACCGAAAATCACCGGTTCCATTTTTATGGAACCGGGAATTGGATCGATGCTCTCGGGAACTGGGCCAAATTGGTCGGTCTGGTTCAGGCAGTTCTCGATTCGGGCGGTCCAATGTGCTCACCCCTATCAAAGCCTAAGTTATACCAAAGGCAATGCTAAAATCCTTAAACTGAAATTTATGCTGACTTAATAAAACTAAGCTACATCTACTACTAAAGTCACGCACCTAGGTCAATACCTATTTTAAAGCTATTTTCTAACTTTAAAATTTTCGATTTTTTAAAATTTTAAATATTAATAATTTTTAATTCCGAAAATAGGGCCATTACATGTATCAGAAAATTTGACACTTAATTAACTCTCTCGACATTCTCTTATACTTAAGTTAGGAATTTTGACACGCGAGTTCAAAATTCCAACTTGTGATTTTGACACAAGTGGGATCAATTAAAAATTTTCAATAAATGAGAGGTCATAGTGTAATAAAAAAATTTAAAATAATAAAAATAACAAATGTAAAAAGAAGAAAACCTAATCTTTTTGTTTTTTTTTCTGACTCACTTTCCGTGACACAAAATTCAACCTCCAAGTTTTTTTCTCTTCTCTTCCGACATACTCTAACATGTGACTCTAGAATGTAGATCGCTTTTTTTTTTTTTTTTCCAAATTTTATGGATTGTTGGGATGAAGTTGAATTTGTTAAATTGATACAATGAATGATATTAATAAATAGTGAATTAATATTTTTAATATAAATTCATTATAGACTCTTTTTTTATTATTTATTTAGTTGTGAATTTGAATCAAATTAATTTGATTGAAATAATCATAAAAATGATAATTTATTATGTATATATAAAAATATACATTTAATATACAACGTGTTCCAAAGTATCGAAATTCTTTATTTTGAGAAACAATGTGTCGGCGTGTTGCGTCATATCGTGTCGTGTCCTATCGCGTGTAGGTGCTATTGAGCTTATAGTTAATTAAATTGAATGGTGACAAGGCATCTTGTGGCTATTTTTAATTTCATCTAATTTTGGGCCAATTTATGGAAGTTAAGCAAGCTTTAAATGACATGTAATGTTCTAATATCTATGTCCGGTGCACCATACATAGAACATAATAGCCATACAGAAACAAATAAAATAAAAATAAATCACTGACCACCTTCCTCAATTTAATCCATCTTTGGTCTATCATCCATTCTTCTAAATTCTTTTCTTTCGTGACATATGCTTATAAAAAAGGTCTTCTTCGCTTTTTAGTTGGTGCCACAAACTATAGTTGTTCCCAATTGAAGGAGATGGTATGCTTGGGAGAGCTCCGGGAGATGACTTTGCATCTATGCATAAATCAATCGAATCCAACATTTTTCCTCAAGCAAAATCGTCGGACCAAAATAAAATAAATAAATAATCGAATTGATTAATTCGTGCAATACACAATTACCCTTTTCGTATGATTCAATCGTTGAAATTCAATCGAGAGATTCCCTCCTCCACCACTATTTTCATACAAGAAATAGCCTTTCCATTTTCGAAAACACATAAGCCATTCTTGAATCTCGCTATTGTCTGCGATGGAAATGTGAATCATGATAAAAGAGGTAAAGCCACCACTTTGCAATATACATTTAGATATCGGTAAATACACATATTCACATTATATCATAAATTGTAACATTCTAATCAATGTGGGTTCCACATTTGTAAATTATTATCTATTCTTGGATCTTCTACGGGATCCATGGATATTTGTGATATTGCCTTATATCTTCTTACCTCAAACGAAGTTTGAGATGTATTTTTGATTGCCCTTAAATTTCAATGTAAAATCCTCCAATTAATTTCCAAATATTATGGCCGTAAACCTATTATATATAGTTACCAAGATGTCCCTTTCTTCTCTCAGGATTTATACTTGATTTTATATAGGAGTAAAGTCCTAAGATTCGTGGCGGATAGGTAAATTCTGAGCTCATGATATTGTTAGTTTTGCATTGAATCCTCGTATTTTATTATTTTTATTGTAATTGTTGGAAAAACATTGGCATGGGATTAATGTTACTATGTTTTGTGGGGTTTTGGATTATAAATTTCATGTGTTTGGAGTAGGGGGTAACAAGGATCCTAAGATGGCATTGGTCAACATGATTCTCCTGCTATTAACATTCGCATTTGTTCACCGCCAAGTCGCAATCACGGAGGCACGGCTCGACGTCGGCGTGTGCTACGGAATGATCGGGGACAACCTCCCTTCTCCAGCAGCTGTGGTCCAACTCTACCAACGCTACAACATCGGCAAGATGCGTCTCTTCGATCCGAACGCCGCCGCGCTCACTGCGCTGAGAGGCAGCGGGATAGAGGTCACGTTGGGCACCTTAAATCAGGATTTACCGAGCATAGCGTCCAGCGTCGATGCGGCTAAGACATGGTTCGACACCTACGTGCAGCCGTTCATGAGCGATGTCAAAATTACGTATCTTTCGGCCGGTAACGAAGTAGTCCCTGGAGATTTAGCTCAGTACGTACTGCCTGCCATGCGGAATCTGCAGAGTGTTGTTAACGGCTATGGATATGGCGGATTGCAGATCACCACTGTGGTCGCGACATCTGTTTTAGGGACATCTTACCCGCCGTCGAGCTCGACATTCTCAGATGCGGCTCGTGCCGACATGGTCGGGATCATAAAATTCTTGTCGAGCAGTGGCTCGCCACTGATGATTAATGTTTATCCCTACTTTGCATATGCCTCTGATCCGGTCAACGTGAGATTGGATTACGCTCAGTTCACCGCGACCGGTTCGGTGGTTCAGGATGGCTCCTTGAGTTACCCGAACTTGCTGGAAGCGGTCGTGGACGCCTTTTATTGGGCGATGGAGAAGGAAGGTGTGACCGATGTGGATTTGGTGGTTTCCGAGAGCGGCTGGCCTTCGGCTGGAAACGGTGATTTCACCACTCCAGTGCTTGCACAAACTTATAACCAGAACCTTGTGAAGAGGTTTCGGACCAATGCCGGGACGCCGAAGCATCCGGACCGGAGCTTAGGAGGCTTCATCTTCGCCATGTTCAATGAGAATCAGAAACCCGCTGGCATCGAGCAAAATTTCGGGCTATTCAATCCCGCCGGAACACCGGTTTACAATGTATTTTAATTAATGCATCCCTTATAAGATAGTTGAGAAACCCATATATACCTTTATTTAGCACCACTGAGGTGGTGTTAGATATATAGTATGCTATCTGAGGTGGTGTTAGATATACAGTATGCTATTGTATTTGGTTAATTATCTTGGAGTCATTATAAGTTTGATCTTATATTCTTATCTAATTATGTTTACTACAAATATAAAGCAAATACATCGTAAACACGTGGGTTCAATACCAGCTAAAAGTAAAAGTTCAAACTGGGCATGTAATGTTGCCGCGGGCACATCAAACCTATGTTCTAAATGTGTCTCAATAGAGATCAATGCTTATCGATGTTAATGTGAAATTGTTTGGTTCATATGCCGTTTTATTAGTGTTGCTGTCGAGTTGTCAATTGTAATTGTTCATTGGACAATATCTACAGACATATCTGTTTATGAATTTAAAAAGTTAAATACTACTTTTCGCTATTCCACAAAAATTTCAGTCATCACAAAAAAGAAGAAGATAATTAAAATATTATATATAAATCTACGTGTTGAAAATAAATATCGTGGAAGTTTGACCATTATTAAAAGAAAAAAAGAAATTAGTGTTGCCAATTTACATTTGGTTGTTAAATGCAGGAGACGTTTCCGAGTTTGTTTGTAAGGGATGTAGCTCTCCTTAAGCCTTCTTGTCAAGTAATAAATATATAGTTATATGAAAAGAAATTGGATTTTTTTTTGGTTATTGCAATTTTATTCTATGGTTTGCTTATTCCTTTTTCCCTTTTTCCCTCTAGACTTTCTAATCCATGTTTTTCCACATTTAGGTAAACATATCCAGGACCGTATGACCACACGGTTACATAACTTATTAGTTGAAAGGAAAGAAAAAACATATACTAAATTTAAGTTGTGAATTCTATGCGTTGAAAACGAAAATATGATTGTTATTTGATAATAGCAGAATATTGAGTATTTTAATATGAAATTCTTGCCAAATATGAAATGATGGATATTATTGGTAGCTTTTTAGGCTTTTAGCAATGTAATAGGCAAGATATCAATTCATTTATAGATGTATATTCTATCGAATAAAAGTAACAACAATCTTAACAAATTAAGTGATTTTTTATTGAATTGAATCATCTAAGTCAAAACTGATTATGATTTTCAAACGTTTTTAATTTTATTAAACGTGAATGTATAAAAATTTCCATACATATCAAGTGAGGTAGATCCCAAACCATTGTCATGACCCCCTCCCGCAAAAAAAACAAAAAAACTTTCCAACATGAATGAGTCTAGAAGTATCACTCAAAAGTGGCCCGAGGACTCTTGATTAAGTGTAGCCTCTCTTAAGCCTTGACATCATGCGACGTGGGATTTTGTTTTAAATTTTGATTTAGCCTAAGGGACTTAGGAGCCGCTACTAGCCTTTTGAGGTCAATTATAAACCACATCAATCATCCGGTTAGCACTCTTTCAATGCCTTTAACTTGGTGAGATTATTCGTCTAAGTGATTAAATGGTAAATTTTACCAATTATGGTCATAAAGGTCATTTAATGACGCTAAGCGTTCATGGAATGGTTTTCCATGAGTTTATAATGACCTTACGGCTTACCCTAACAATGCTAAAAAAAGAAAAAAGAACAACCAATGTATGAAAAGTGTGAGAATAAGCACCCAACTATTTAAAAGCTTAAAGTAAAAGTGCATAAATAAAAACCCGATGCTAATTGACCAAAGATTATACATGATCCCCATCAGCTATGTCCGAATTGAGTCCAATTTCTCATCCAAAAGATCAATCTATTAAGGGCTAAGTACATTAGAAGTTTTAAAACTTGTCAAGAAAATGCAATTTTGTTCTAAAATCTCAAAAAGTTCAATTAAGTCATAAAACTTATTACAATAATACGATCGAGTCTAAAACTTTCAAAAGTACTATCAATGAAATGATTTGATTTCATTAATTTAATAAGTTTTATGATTTAATTGTAATTTTTGAAAGTTTTAGGATTTGTTGCATTTTTATAGTAATTTTTAAGATTCGATTGTACATTCGTGACAAATTTTATGGTTAAATTGCAGTTTTAGTTTTTTTAAGATTTAATTATACCTTACTAATAAATTTTAAGATTTCTAATGCACTTATCCCATTTATCAAAGCCTGAGTTATACCAAAGGCAAGTACTAAAACAAGAATCAAGAATCAAGAAGACGGGACATGGATGGGTTCATCGAACAGCACCCAACACAAACATGGGAGAAACCCAATACTTCTCCAGATGAAATTCGAACATCCGAGAAAAATTCCGGCTCGGTGACATCTACAAGATTGAGATCAAACCACCCGGGTTCTTCTTGCTTCAAGCAAAAACGCGAATCGATAAGGCGAAGCAAGTACCTTAGGAAGATGAGATGACCCGACAAAATGCGAACGACATAAAATCGAAGACGAAGAAAGAATCAAGAGAGGAACTTTACCTGGCGAATAGTCTGATCAGGCGTAATCTCCTCCGGCCAAGATGACCTCTGGCTCTTGCGATTAATGGTGGCAATCAATTAGAGTTGAGATTGTTCGTCGGCCGCGTAAATGGGCCTAAAGGCCCAACAACAGCGAATCAGATCTGGAAAAAGGGGCCGGGTCGGTTCGGTCCAATTCCGTTTTGCTCCACAGCGTAGGTAATTATTGTTGGGTCTTCAATTTGTAAAATGTTTTCGATTCAATATGAATATACATCAACCTTTTTTTTGTTTTGGGATTTCAAAATTTATAATTGTATTTGGGAATTATGCCTTACTTGAGAGAGTGTGAGGGGTGGTTTGTCTGATTTCGGAATGGTAAAGTTGGATATCAAGTATGAACTTGGCCTGACTTAAGACTACCTAATTTTTTTTTATTGTATCTACTCTACTTCTATCTAAATCTTACTTTTAGAATTTTGCTCTTCCTCATTGCAAGGCATAGGAGTTGAAATTCACCCTGAAACAAAATTGTCATCACTCCTTGTTGACACCTAAATTTTGACCAAATATTTACACTGAAATTGCTTAAAAAATTAGGGACTAATTTGGTCCTAACAAAAAGGATTTTTGCATCACCTAAAGTACTAATATTATTAACATTTACTAAGTTTTATTTTCCTATTTATTTTCCCTTATTTTCGAGTCAAAATCAAAAAAAAAAAAAGGGCCCATGGAGGGACTGGGCTTTCACGCCCAGCCCCCTTCTTCATTTTTTTTCTTGTCCACGCGGGCCCAGGCCCGCCTCCCCCACTCTTCCTTCTGCGGCCCATTCGGCCCCCTCAACCCCGTGGCCCGGCCCTCTCCACCATCTTCTTCTTCTTCCCTTCTTCTTCCCCTGCACAGGAGAAGCAGGAGAGTAGAGCGGAAGATGGTGGCCGGCGACGGATGGGACGCTTTGCGGGCGCCATTAATGCAGTCGAGTGGAGCAGCCCAAGATCCGGCGAAGGATCCGGACGCCATCAATGCAAAGCAAGTGGCGCGGCACGCGGGCAGCTGAGGTCACGCCCCGGTTCGGCCGAGGGAGAGCCCGGCTGGGCGCCAAGGATCGCTGGTCGGAGCACCTCCGTCGACCGGGCTCCTCGCCCATAAATAGAGGGGTCGAGCGAAGGAGAAACAGCAGAGTTTGAGAGAGAAACCGAGGGCAGCGAAGCTCAGGCATTCTGACTTCCCGGGAGAGACGTCCAGAGGGGTCAGAGTTCCGAGCGACCGCTAGCCGCGAGGAGGCGGATCTGCAGAAGAGGAGAAAGATCTGCAGAGGACGAAAAAAGAAAAGAGCGAGAAAGAGAGATCTAGAGGAGAGGCGGGAGCTCGGAAGGCTTCCCTTGGAGAGACATCCAGGAGGCCAAAATTCCGAGCAATCGCCGATCCGAGAGAGATCTGAAAAAGGGAGAGTGAGGGTCGAAGTTCTGGAAAAATTCCAGATCTGAGAAGAGAAGAGAGAGAAACTAAGAGAGATCTGAGAGAGACGGAGCCGCGAGGGAGAGAGCCACGGGCCGACGCCATCACCGCTCCGCCACCCCCGATGCCACTGCCGCTCAACCACGACGACGCCGCCCGCATTGCCGCCGCGGTCGCTTCTGCCAACGAGCCGCTTCTACCGCCGTTCGCAGCCGACGACCCCGCTGCTCAGCCTGCGACAGAGAGGGGAAGACGGAGTCGGGTCATGACCGGGTCGGGTGCAAGGACCCGGTCGACCCGCTAGGTTTTGTTTTATTTTTGGTTCTTGGGCCGAGATAATTTAGGCCTATCGGGCCTCTCTGTCTTCTTGGGCTGAACCTATTTTTATAAATGGGCTTGACTAATTATTTCTATTTGTTTCAGGTACTCCCCGCGGGCCAAGCGAATTTGGCCCATTAGCCTTCAGCCCAGCCGAGGGGCCCAGGGCCCGGGAACCCGAGCTGGCCCAGACCCGGGCCGGATCCGAGAGTCCGACACGGGTCCGTCTATTTTATAATATAATATCATTATATTATTAAAAAATAAAAAAATAAAAAAATAAAAAAATATACTTTTAGAAAAATCCGAAAATAGTTGATATCTTCTAAAAAATATCAGAAAACCCAAAAATAGTTTATAATTTCTAAAAAAAATCAGAAAAAGCCAAAAAATGTTTGTTTCAACAATGCATGAAAAATCCTTGAAAAATGCAAAAATATCAAACTTGAGGATTTAAACAAGATTAGGTACCGAAAAGGCATTAGTGATTAACTAGTGTAATCAAGTTCCCAGATCCTAGTTTCTCTGATTGCGTAGGAGTAAAATATTTCTCCCGATATTTTACTTGGTTTCTAATCGACTCACCTCAAACTGATTAGTGGCGACTTCTTTTTAAATGAATTTGAATTGCAGGTTTAAAACTCGACCCTTAAGTCGTGAATTGGTGAGCTTGGAAGAGCCTGGGCTAAACCCTGATGAAAGGCGTTCAGCCGCGCCATTTGCCTCCCGGGACGTGAGAGGGAGGTCGCGACACCCCTATCCCTTGAAAAAGGCGGGAATTCTAATCTTTCACCTTACCCTTATCTTGAGAGAAGAGTGACTACTAGGGCAAATCTGAGTGGTGCTAGGGCTGATTTTTTATGAGGTCAGAATTTGATTGGAGTGTCATGAGGTATCCGGTTCCGGATTTTTAATGGCATTGATCCTAATTCTTTTGGTTCCAATGATGAATTTGATGACTATATACGATAAAACTGAGCACAACCTTAATCGAGATATTTGAGAATACTGCAAACTATATTTTTTTTTCTAAATTTGCTTATTAGTGGTTGCTTTTGTGTATTTTTTGATGTCATTGGAATTGACGAAACTATACTGGAAAGGCATAATTAAGGGGTGTGCTTGTATCGTTATTTTTCAACTCATAGGCTTATTTATGGTTCTCGCAAGATTTTTGTTCCATCTATTTATCACTTAAATAACTAGCACCTTTTACCGACAAAAAGAAGAAGTAGCGCCTCTTTAGACACAATAAATGTGCTTTCAGTTGGCCAAAACAGCCAATTGATTTTGTGTAATCAAAAGATTCCACTTTGGGAAATGGTCATTGCTCAGGCTATTATCAAACCTCAAAAATTCTCTTGCAACCTTTAGAGTTGGCGCAGTTTAGGTACTAAAAGTCATGTGCTTGAATTCCATCACTGCTTTTAGTCAAGACAAATTGCATAGGCCAAAAGTTTGTTGGTTCATGAGGTTTGTACGGTGATCTACTAAAAGAACTTTTAGGTTCTCAGATTTTCGAGCTCGTTATTCTAAATTATAGAGAAAGGTAAAAAGAAGAAGAAATGTCACATATTCCTAGAGACATAACATTTCGAAAAGATAACACAAACTGTCATTATTTGCAATGAATTCGATTGTGAGTGCATGAGAGAGATGCAAACTTCTCATATTCTAGTAAGCACTCATATTCTCTAGAAGCTTTCATATTGTGTTAGATTCTTCAACACGTGTCCGACACTCTTCAACATTCGATTAACACGTGTCGGAAAATCCAACACTTGATTAGCTCTTTCAACATTCTTTGATACTCAAGTTAGGAATTCCGACATGCTAGTTCGAAATTTCAACACTTGATTTTGACACATACGGGATCAATCAAAAAATTTCAATAAATGAGAGGTCATAATGTAGATATGTAACAAAATTAAAAATAATAAAAATGACAAATGTAAAAAGAAGAAAACCTAATATTTTTTTTTAACTCACTTTCCGTGACACACAATTCAACCCCCAAGTTTTTTTCTTTTCTCTTCTAACATGCTCTAACACACGAGTCTAGAATGTAGATTCCTTTTTTTTCTTTTCTATATTTTATGGATTATTGGGATGAAGTTGAATTTGTTAAATTAATACAATGAATGATATTAACAAATGGTAAATTAATATTGTCAATATAAATTCATTATAAAATATTATTTATTTATTTATTTAGTTGTGAATTTGAATCAAATTAATTTGATTGAAATAACCATACAAATGATAATTTATTATGTATATATAAAAATATACATTTAATATACAATTGTTCCAACGTATCAAAATTCTTTATTTTGAGAAATAATGTGTCAGCGTGTTATGTAATATCGTGTCGTGTCTTGTCACGTGTCGTGTGTGGGTGCTATTGAGCTTATAGTTTATTAAATTGAATGGTGACAAGGCATCTTGTGGTTATTCTTAATTTCATCTAATTTTGGGCCAATTTATGAAAGTTAAGCGAGCTTTAAATGACATGTAATGTTCTAATATCTATGGCCGTTGCACCATACATAGAGCATAATAGCCATACAGGAAAAAATAAAATAAAAATAAATCACTGACCACCTTCCTCAATCTAATCCATCTTTGGTCTATCATTCATTCTTCTAAATTCTTTTCTTTCGTGACATATGCTTAAAAAAAAGTCTTCGCTTTTTAGTTGGTGGCACAAACTATAGTTGTTCCCAATTGAAGGAGATGGTATGCTTGGGAGAGCTCCAGGAGATGACTTTGCATCTATGCATAAATCAATCAAATCCAACTTTTTTCCTCAAGCAAAATCGTTGGACCAAAATAAAATAAATAAATAATTGACGCCCATATTGATTAATTTGTGCAATACACAATTACCCTTTTCGTATGATTCAATCGTTGAAAATCAATCGAGAGATTCCCACTCTCACCACTATTTTCATACAAGAAATAGCCTTTCCGTTTTCAAAAACACATAAGCGATTCTTGATTCTCGCTATTGTCCACAATGGAAATGTGAATCATCATAAAAAGAGGTAAAGCCACCACTTTGCAATGTACATTTAAATATAGGTAAGTACAAATATTCACATTATATCATAAATTGTAACATTCTAATCAATGTGGGTTCCACATTTGTAAATTATTATCTATTCCTGAATCTTTTACGGTATCCATGGATATTTGTGATATTACATATCTTCTTACCTCAAACGAAGTTTGAGATGTATTTTTGATTGTCCTTAAATTTCAGTGTAAAATCCTCCAATTAATTTCCAAATATTATGACCTTAAACATTATTAGATATAGTTATCAAGACGTCGCTTTCTTCTCTCAAGATTCATACTTACATTTATACATAAGCAACTTACATTTATACTAAGCAACTTACATTTATACAGAAGCAAGGTTCTAAGATTCGTGACGCGTAGGTAAATTCCGAATTCCCGTATTTTATTATTTTTTATGTCATTGTTGGAAAAACATTAGCATGGGATTAATGTTACTATGTTTTGGGGTTTTGGATTACTGATTGATGATAAATTTCATGAGTTTGGAGTAGGGTAAAAGGATCCCTAAGATGGGATTGATCAATATGATTCTCCTGCTATTAACATTCGCATTTTTTCACCACCAAGTCGCAATCATGGAGGCACGTCTCACGGGCCGATCGTTTGGGATCGCGACTGTGCGACGACTTAGGTTATTTCGGATCGCTTGGATCGTTGGGGCCTAAGCCAAACCTTCTTATCTACCCATCACTCACTCACCCGGATAGTAGAGAGAAACTACCAAAAAAGAAACTTAGATTGCTAATAGTTGGAAGGATACAAATGAGGGGAGGGCACCCCTTTTTATACTTGAGGCCTTCGGATTATAACCATTGATTGAGTTTCGATTCGGCGGACGAGATCATACTGCCCCACCTACCATGTACCGACATTTATGATGAGAAAATTATGGACTACGGCATAATTACAGGATCGCCCGTCCTTGAGAATGTTTCGGAAGTGCTTGGATCTTTCGAGAGGCCTTTTGGTCGTTTTTCATTAATCCCGAACGCCCCATTGACCATAACCTCTGCTTCGTGACACACAGCTTGACGTCGGTGTGTGCTACGGAATGATCAGGGACAACCTCCCTTCTCCAGCAGCTGTGGTCCAACTCTACCAACGCTACAACATCGGCAAGATGCGTCTCTTCGATCCAAACGCCGCCGCGCTCGCTGTGCTGAGAGGCAGCGGGATAGAGGTCACGTTGGGCAGCACAAATCAGGATTTACAAAGCATCGCATCGAGCGTCGATGCGGCTAAGACATGGTTCGACACCTACGTGCAGCCGTTCATGAGCGATGTCAAAATCACGTATCTTTCGGCCGGTAACGAAGTAGTCCCTGGAGATTTAGCTCAGTACGTACTGCCTGCCATGCGGAATCTGCAGAGTGTTGTTACCGGCTATGGATATAGCGGATTGCAGATCACCACTGTGGTCGCAACATCTGTTTTAGGGACATCTTACCCGCCGTCGAGCTCGACATTCTCAGATGCGGCTCGTGCCTACATGGTTGGGATCATAAAATTCTTGTCGAGCAGTGGCTCGCCACTAATGATTAATTTTTATCCCTACTTTGCATATGCCTCCGATCCGATCAACGTGAGATTGGATTACGCTCAGTCCACCGCAATCGGCTCGGTGGTTCAGGATGGCTCCTTGAGTTACCTGAATTTGCTCGAAGCGGTCGTGGACACCTTTTATTGGGCGATGGAGAGGGAAGGTGTGACCGATGTGGATTTGGTGGTTTCCGAGAGCGGCTGGCCTTCGGCTGGAAACGGTGACTTCACCACTCCAGCGCTTGCACAAACTTATAACCAGAACCTTGTGAAGAGGTTTCAGGCCAATGCCAGAACGCCGAAGCATCCAGACCGGAGCTTAGGAGGCTTCATTTTGCCATGTTCAATGAGAATCAGAAACCCGCCGGCACCGAGCAAAATTTCGGGCTATTCAATCCCACCCGAACACCGGTTTACAATGTATTTTAATTAATGCATCCTTTATAAGATAGTTGAGAAACCCATATATACATTTTTCTAGCACCACTGAGGTGGTGTTAGATATATAGTATGCTATTGTATTTGGTTAAATATCTTGGAGTCATTATAAGTTTGATCTTATATTCTTATCTAATTAATCTTGGTTTTCAAGTCATTGAGTTAATTATATTATGTTTACCACAAATAGAAAGCAAATACATTGTAAACGCATGGGTTCAATACCAGCTAAAAGTAAAATTTCAAACTGGGCATGTAATGTAACTTGGCATGTAATGTAGTTGCGGGCACATCAAACCTACGTTCCAAATGTGTCTCAATAGAGATCAATGTTTATCGATGTTACTATCAAAATGTTTGGTTTGTATGCAGTTTTATTAGTGTTGCTGTCGAGTTGTCAATTATAATTTTTCATTGGACAATATCTACGAACATATCTATTTATGAATTTAAAAAGTTAAAAACTACTTTTCGCTATTCCACAAAAATTTCAGTTATCACAAAAAAAAGAAGATAATTAAAATATTATATGTAAATCTATGTGTTGAAAATAAATATATAGTTATATTAGTGTTGCCAATTTACATTTGGTTGTTAAATGCAGGAGATGTTTCCGAGTTTGTTTGTAAGGGATGTAGCTCTCCTTAAGCCTTCTTGTCAAGTAATAAATATATAGTTATATGAAAAGAAATTGGATTTTTTTTTTTTTGGTTATTGCAATTTTATTCTGTGATTTGCTTATTCCTTTTTCCCTTTTTCCCTCTAGACTTTCTAATCCATGTTTTTCCACATTTAGGTAAACATATCCAGGACCGTATGACCACACGGTTACATAACTTATTAGTTGAAAGGAAAGAAAAAACATATACTACCTTTTTAATTTTTTGAAAACTAAATTCTGAAAATTTAAGTTGTGAATTCTTTGTGTTGAAAACGAAAATATGATTGTTATTTGATAATAGCTGAATATTTAATATGAAATTCTTACCAAATATGGAATGATGGATATTATTGGTAGCTGTTTAGGCTTTTAGCAATGTAGTAAGCAAGATATCAATTCATTTAAGATGTCTATTCTATTGAATAAATTAAGTAACAACAATCTTAACAAATTAAGTGATTTTTTTTATTGAATTGAATCATCTAAGTCAAAACTGATTATGATTTTCAAACGTTTTTAATTTTATTAAATGTGAATGTATAAAAATTTCCATACATATCAAGTGAGGTAGGTCCCAAATCATTGTCGTGACCCCTTGCCACAAAAAAAAAAAAAAAAAAAATTCCAACATGAATGAGTCTAAAAGTGTCACTCAAAAGCGGCCCGACGACTCTCGATTAAGTGCAGCCTCTCTTAAGCATTGACATCATGCGACTTGGGATTTTTTTAAAAAATTTTGATTTAGCCTAAGGGACTTTAGGAGCCACTACTAGCCATTTTAGGTCAACTATAAACCACATTAATCATCCGGTTAGCACTCTTTTGATGCCTTTAACTTGGTGAGATTGTTTGTCTAAGTGATTAAATGGTAATTTTTACCAATTATGATCCTAAAGGTCATTTAATGTCACTAAGCATTTTCCATGAGTTTATAATGACCTTACGGCTTACCCTAACTATGCTAAAAAAAGAAAATAGAACAATCAATGTATTAAAAGTGTGAGAATAAGCACCCAACTATTTAAAAGCTTAAAGTAAAAGTGCATAAATGAAAACCCGATGCTAATTGACCAAAGATTATAAATGATCCCGATGTGCTATGTCCAAATTGAGTCCAATTTCTCATCCAAAAGATCAATCTATTAAAGCTAAGTACATTAGAAGTCTTAAAACTTGTCAATAAAATGCAATTTAGTCCTAAAACTTCAAAAAGTGAAATTAAATCCTAAAACTTATTACAATAATGCAATCGAGTTTTAAAACTTTCAAAAGTGCTATCAATGAAAGGATTTGATTTGATTTGATCAATTTGATAAGTTTTAGGACTTAATTGCAATTTTTGAAAGTTTTAGGATTCGTTGGACTTTCATAGTAATTTTTAAGATTCGATTGTATATTCGTGACAAATTTCTAAGAACTGCTTGGATATGAGCCCTAACGAATTTGTCAAATTGAGCCATTGCCTAAAGAAAGTACTTTGACTTTTCTTCTCTTTTCGTTCCTGACCTCTAGAGGAACCGCATGATTCTCTTGTTGGTAGTTTCTTTGTAAAACAAACTGAGAGGTGTTTTGTCCCACATTGAAAAGATGTGAGTGCGCACGTGGATGAGATTTGTCACTAACCAATAATCATTATTTTTTATTTATTAAAAAAATTCGGAATTTTATTTATTATTTTAAAAAAATTATTATTATTCCGAATTTTCATGTGTCTTTTCAAGACAACTTTTGAAAATCATACTGATTCATTTTGTAACTTTTCCCGAAGGGTTATATTGATTTATTTTGCAACTTCTTTCGAAATGTTACATTTGTTCGTTGTATAACTTTTTTCAGAGGGATATCTTTATTAATTTTTGCAACCTTTCACGAAGAGTTGTTTATGTTTCTATATATATATATATATATATATATGTCAGTTTTGAAAACCATGAATGGGATCACAATTATTATTTTTCGAGTCCTCTTTCAAAATTGTAGTTAATTGTTTTCAATTGTTTCCTAGAAAGATCCTGGAAATATATTAAAATTGCTATCTAGTATTCTCATTTGAGACTTTGTTGTATCTTGGAGGAAATTTGCCGGCGATTATTAGCAACTTTGTGAGGCAAATAAATCTTTAAAGAAAGTGATATCACGCCTCAAAGTCCGATGTGATTGCTCAATTGATTCGAATACACATTGATTTCATTGTTCTACCCAAGTTCAAAGTCGATTTCCCCAATAATTTTAAGGATTTATTTGTGCAACAATAGAGTTAGAGCCGGAGGAAGTTTGTGCATGTGGTGGTTCACGATCGGGCAATCCCTGAGATGTCATTCATGGATTGTGGATTTTCCTTTTCTCTTCCCCATCGAGATGTGCTGCTCAAATAAAATAAGAACCCAAACTGATTTGTTGATTCCGCCATTTCGCACATGTTGGTTCACGATCGGGCAATCCCTGAGATGTCATTCATGGATTGTGGATTTTCCTTTTCTCTTCTCCATCGAGATGTGCCGCTCAAATAAAATAAGAACCCAAACTGATTTGTTGATTCCGCCATTTCGCACATGTTTAGTCGACAAACATGGCAATGGGTTGGTTCATCTCATGCGGTTTCCTCAAGGATAAACAATGGCGGTGCAAAGCATTGCTTGGATCCACAACCGGAGGATTGGAATCATTTCGTGCCAAGGCCGTTGACCAATTGGTCAACACCTCCACTTCAATGCAATTGCAATTTGTTCTCATGTGCTTAGAGAAATCATTCATACTCATGGTACGTTCGATTATTCTTCTAATAGAAAAGAAATTTTTCCTGATGATTATTCGGTGTGAGAAGTTCAGGGCTAGTTGGTTTTGTTTTTTTTTGTTTTTCATTCGTCCGAAAGTATATTAATCCGAATTAAGTCATGCTAGTTATTTTCAAGTCATTTCATTGATTGAATGCGTTTTTTGAATCATCGTTTTTCTTTGTCTTATGTTTTATACCCCATGGTAACTAATGACGGTTGTGGGTGAGATGACAATGCTGGATTCAAGACTTAAACGATGATTATTACATGCATCGGCATAGGCCAAGGAAGTAGACATGAAAATTTACTGGTGGCGCGTGTTTAGCAAAGATGCCATGTGACGTGTACACACCAAAGGAAAGTGAAGAGAGGTGATAACACCAAATATGAGTTCGGAGCAGCAATGACTAGAGGGTCATTGGGATACGCTTTGGTAGTCATAAATCTCTACAACAACAAAAACTGCTCCTCCCAAATGGTGGGTTGCCAATCCAAACGACGCCGCCTCCTCCAGTGCTGCCCTAGAAGCCGAGCAAGATGCCAAAGGAGAAGGAGAGGCTAATTCACTAGATTGTCAAATTCACCGTCAGGGAGAAAGTGGGCACGCTCTTCCTTTGCTTGATATTCGTGGACCTTGATAGTAAGGTTGCTTGCGAAACATAGACCAACATGGTCATGGTGTTTGGAGAAATTACCATGAAGGCCAATGTAGACAATGATAGAAACTATAATAGAATTGTCAACATTGAGCAGTATAGCCTTGATATTGCCTGGGGAGTACACGGCCTTCATGCCCGAGTCAAGGATGCGCAAACACCGATTCATGAGATAAAGCACAAGGTATGGCTCTAATTACACCTTTTAGAAGGTTTCAAGCTATGTGATGCTGTTGATTCCGTTCCATGAATTGCTGGTGTCTTCTTTTTTGCCCCTCTCAATTCCAGTTTATGCACTTTTGATACCTCGTAGCTCTAGACCATTGAAAGGTTTCATGTTTGGAATCTTGAAGAAATGGTGTATCTCAAGGGACTATGGAATCAATATGACTGGAGTCATTGAGACTAAGAAGTATTGAACTTCCACTGTTAAAATGAAAAGATTTGGGTGAAGTAGATACTATCTTAGATATTAAAATTAAAAAAAAAAGAAAACATGGTGGGGGTTATTTTTTCAACCAAAGTGATTATGTGGAAAAGATATTGAATAAATTCCAATATCTTAGGTTTTAAAGAAATGAATAATCTATTTGATTCATGGTAGAGGTTCTCTAGCATGAGTGCTATAGAGAATGTATATGATGCACCGTATTGACTCGATATTGCTTATTCCATGTGTAAATTGAGCACATCTATTTGTAATCCAATTATAAAATATTGGAAGGCTGTTACTTGAATTTTGGTTATTTTAGTGAATAAAAAAAAATTGGGAGTATTCTATAATAATTATTTGACTGTATTATGAGAATACATCAATACTAATTGGATTACAATTGTGAGAGATAAATAATGCACTGCTGGATAGATTTTCACATTACATGAATGTATTGTCTCTTGGACGAGCAAGAAACAAATGTGTATAACTCACTCAACTATGAAATTTGAATAATTGCTTCAGCAGCAACTGAGAAAGAGGCTGAATGAATCAGGAATTTGTTGTTGGATATCAAATTATAACCTAGTCTTATGCCTCATATTTCTATCCATTGTAATAGTGAAGCTATTTTGGCGAGAGCTTATAATAACACTTATAATGATAAGTCTAGACATATTAGCCTAAAACATGAGTATGCGAGACAATTGATTATAAATGGTATCATAACAATCGTCTACGTGAAGTCAAGTAAGAATTTGGCCAATCCTTTTATAAAGGCTTTACCAAGAGATGTGGTAAAGATGACCTCACAAGAAACAAGGCTGAAACCCTTTAAATAAAATCACCAGTAATGGCAACTCAACCTCTTTCTAGAACATCATTAGTTATAAGGTTTAATGGGTAAGAATAAGTTACTAAATGTGATTGTTTGATATTGATGTAGTCCTGATATGAGAAGTCAGTATTGTCTATTACATTTCATAGGTTGAATTTAATTCTTAATGAAGTATAGCACAAATTTGTAATGTGTTAATAGTAACAGAAACACATGGTAGATACTTCACCTATATGAGCTTAGAAGTGGTGCTGTTTCTTATGAAAGTTAGGGTTGCTTTCTAGAAAGCTCATGAAATGGGATCAAGCACATGGCCATAATAATGTGGAGTAATATAGAACTTCTCACCGAAACAATAGGTTAATATGTGCGGTATGTTCGATTCTATCGTTTAAAAGTACAAATTTAAAGCAGAGCTATTTGTTACTTTGATAGGGTTTTGAGATACTTGCACTAAGTAAATGTTTAACTCGAAACTGACCTTTATGCATGTATATTAATCTCATGAAAATTTTTGGCTGCATTTCTTTTTATATATATTTTAATTATTTTGGTAATTTTGTTTTACAAACAAAAGTGAGGGATTGTTGGTAGTTTGTTTGTAAAATAAACTGAGGAGTGCCTTGTCTCACATCGAAAATATGTGAGTGTGCACGTGGACGAGATTTATCACTAACCAATAATCATTATTTTTTATTTATTAAAAAAATTCGGAATTTTATTTATTATTTTAAAAAAATTATTATTATTATTCCGAATTTTCCATGTGTCTTTTCAAGAAAAAAATTGAAATCATACTGGTTCATTTTGTACTTTTCCGGAAGGGTTACATTGATTTATTTTGTAACTTCTTTCAAAATGTTACATTTGTTTGTTGTATAACTTTTTCCAAAGGGATATCTTTGTTAATTTTTGAAACTTTTCAAGAAGAGTTGCCTATGTTTCTATATTTATGTCGGTTTTGAAAAACCATGAATGGGATCACAATTATTATTTTTCGAGTCCTCTTTCAAAACTGCAACTAATTGTTTTCAATTATTTTCTAGAAAGACCCTGGAGTATTCTCATTTGAGACTTTGTTATATCATGGAGGAAATTTGCCGGCAATCATTAGCAACTTTGTGAGGAAAATAAATCTTTAAAGAAAGTGATATCACGCCTCAAAGTCCGACGTGATTACTTCATTTATTCGAATACATATTAACTTCATTGTTCTACCCAAATTCAAAGTCAATTTCCCCAATATCTCTTACAAGCAAATCTTTGTTTTCGGTATCAATATCTAGATGAGCATAACATGGAGCGCCAATTAGCAAAGAGGAAAAACAAGAATGTGCATCAAAACGATGACGAAAATCAACCCCATCGTTTGAGCAACAACCATCGATCACACCACAAGAAAGTTACTCGCCTAGCGAAAGACAGAATTCACCAATCATTCACACCCATTGATAAACCCATAAACCTGATCGAGACTAACATTGCATCTCACACGAACTCAAGCCAGTTAATCCAAGAAAATAACAAGCAAAACCTCTTGAAAAAGCATACAGAAAACAAGAATCAAGAATCAAGAAGACGGGATGCGAGACATGGACGGGTTCATCGAACACCACCCAACACAAACATGGGAAAAACCCAAAACTTCTCCAGATGAAATTCGAACATCCCAGAGAAATTCCGGCTCGGTGACATCTACAAGATTGAGATCAAACCACCCGGGTTCTTCTTGCTTCAAGCGAAAATGCGAATGGATAAGGCGAAGCAAGTACCTTAGGAATATGACCCGATAAAATGCGAACGACATAAAATCGAAGACGAAGAAAGAATCAAGAGAGGAACTTTACCTGGCGAATAGTCTGATCAGGCGTAATCTCCTCCGGCCAAGATGACCTCTGGCTCTTGCGATTAATGGTGGCAATCAATTAGAGTT
>MU090070.1:37815-92345 GCA_014858505.1 Corymbia citriodora subsp. variegata
TTCAATGAGAATCAGAAACCCGCCGGCATCGAGCAAAATTTCGGGCTATTCAATCCCACGGGAACACCGGTTTACAATGTATTTTAATTAATGCATCCCTCATAAGATAGTTGAGAAACCCATATATACCTTTATGGTGCTAGATATATAGTATGCTATTGTATTTGGTTAATTATCTTGGAGTCATTATAAGTTTGATCTTATATTCTTATCTAATTAATCTTGTTTTTCAAGTCATTGAGTTAATTATATTGTGTTTACTGCAAATAGAAAGCAAATACATCGTAAACGTGTGGGTTCAATAGTAGCTAAAAGTAAAAGTTCAAACCGGACATGTAATGTAGTTGCGGGCACATCAAACCTATGTTCCAAATGTGTCTGAATAGAGATCAATGCTTATTGATGTTACTATCAAAATGTTTGGTTCGTATGCTATTTTATTAGTGTTGTTGTTGAGTTGTCAATTATAATTGTTCATTGGACAATATCTACGGACATATCTGTTCATGAATTTAAAAAGTTAAAAACTACTTTTCGCTATTCCACAAAAATTTCAGTTATCACAAAAAAGAAGAAGATAATTAAAATATTATATCTAAATCTACGTGTCAAAAATAAATACCGTGGAAGTTTGACCATTATTAAAAGAACAAAAAGAAATTAGTGTTGCCAATTTACATTTGGTTGTTAAATGCAGGAGATGTTTTCGAGTTTGACTGTAAGGGATGTAGCTCTCCTTAAGCCTTCTTGTCAAGTAATAAATATATAGTTATGTCGCGATCTAAAATTTTTCGAAAATAATAAAATAAATATAATAATAAATTTAGGGGTATTGTTAATTTCGGGCCGACGGCCCTCAATTAACTCGGGCTCTCCAAGTCCATACCTCGCGCGACATTGGGATATTCGTAAAAACTACAAATAAGGAGTCACCACTAGCCTATTAAGGTCGACTAGAAACCAAGCGAGACATGAGAGCGTGTCTCGCTTTTTTTACGCAACCAGAAGATCTGGAGTCGGGGACTTGATTACGTTAGTCGCATGACTAACACCCTTTTGGTACCTAACTTGATTGTATATTAACTAAGGTCATGGCAACACTTTCAGAAAAGCCTATTGTAGAGCCTTAAAGGCTTATTCAAATTTGGTCTTTTTCCCTTTTTAAGGGTTTTCTGAATTTTTGCAATTTTTCTGAATTTTTTGAATTTTTTTGAATTTTTTTGAATTTTTTATGCTTTTAATATTTTTTAATATTTTTTTAATATTTTCGAATTTTCTGAAATTAAAAAAAACAGATTTCAAGATTTTTTTTAATATTTTTCTGACTTTTCAAAGAAAAACATTTATTACTGTTTTTGGAATTTTCTAATCCTTTTTTAATTTTTTTGGAATTTTTGAATATTCGGAAAAAAAATTAAATTTTAAAACCTTCTGAAATTAAAAGAAAACATTTTTTTATTTTTGATGATTTTTCGAAATTTTTTCTAAAGATTTTTTAATATATTTTTTTGATTTTTTGAAATTTTTGGATTTTAAATTTTTATTTTTTTTAATTTCTATTAAAAAAGTGGTTCGGACCGGGTGAGGTGACCTGGCCCTACTAAACCGGCCCCGGACCCTATCGGTCCGGGCCGGGGCAATGACCGGGCTGGCCGAACGGCCCGGTCGAAAAATATTTTAAATGGCCCATAAATAAAAAGAAGACAGCCCATTTCTAATTTCTGAAAATCCGGCCCAAAACCAAATCTAGGCCCATATGAAAAACTGCTCAGCCCAGCCCATTTTCATTCTATTTTCAGCCACTTTTTCTATTTTTTAATTCTTTTTTCTTCACTTTTTGTCTTTTTCCCCTGCTGCAGCTTCCCCTTCCCAGGTCGTCTTCAACCTCCCGACGCAACCTTGCTGCAACTCCGCTGGCGGCAACGACGCGTCTGCAACTTCTCCGCCGGACCAACGCCGATACCAACATCCACCGGTCATCGAATTCTACCGACGTTGACCGTCGTCGGCCCCGAACTCCGACGACGTTCATTTTTCTTTATCCCCGGAACCTCAATAAACTTCGCCCTTTCCCCTCGGTGATACACGACCATTTCGCGAAAATCACGTAAAACACCATGAAAATAAACAGAACAAGCACGTTTCATCAAGCATAGAAGCGGGGGCACATCAATCTCGAGTTTAAATGCGAACTCATTCTTGGTACTCTCTGGGACATATCGTCGAACACATGGTGCATTAACAATAGCGAACACCTAATCATCATTCGAGACATGATGAGAACAGCAAGCTTCATGTCAAAAGAACCAAAGGGATTCAGATCTCGTTTCAGCATTTTATGAACACACGGTTGACACTACGGGAGGAGAAACTTCGGCCCGAACCAGAGCTCGAACCCACGCCGGCAAACTCGTCGCACGACCAGGGGAGAAGCTAGTACAAGCGAAACGGCCGCTAGAAGAGGGTAGAGGGATCTGAACCTACCTGTTTCGGTCTGAGGGCGTCGTGGGGCGGAGTTCGCTGGATGAAACGATGCGGCGATGAGTCACGAACGTCGAGTCATGTCGGCAGCGGAAAGCAAGGGTGCAGCGACATTCGGAGCGGCAGCAATGGCGACATTCGGAGCCGTGAAATGAAGAGCGACGCCGGGCCTTTTGCGGATGAGCAGCTAACAGCACAGCTGGGGGGCGATCGAATAACTCCTCCTCTTTCTTTTTTTTTTCTCTGACTCTCCTTTCTCTCTACATTATCTCCCTTTCTGCGTTTTTTTCTTCTGTCTCTCTCGCTCCCTTTCGGTCAGGCCAGCGAATCGTCAACCCTTCTTCTTGTCTGCGTTTTTCCCTCTTTTTGCTGTCTCTCGGGCAACCAGAACTGAAGAAAAGAACGGCTCAACCACAGAGAAAACCAGAAAAGCCATCTCCGCTCTTCTGCTCCGTCTCTCCGAGCTTTTTTCTTTCACCCTGTGGTCTCTCAAAAACCCAGAAAACAAATGGCCAAAAGAAGTTCGCCTTTCCCTCGTTTTTCTCCTTTAGCCCAGGCTCTCCAGCTCTCTCTCTCCCTTCTGGTCTTTTTCTCTGTTTTTCTTTTGCTGCTGTGCGTGCCTCTGCGTCTGTGCTTCTGTGAGAGAATGAGTGCGCGTCTATGCGTTCTCTCTTTCAGATCTGCTTCGTTCTTCCTGCCCCCTTTGCTGCGTTTTTCTTTGATTTCTCTTCTCTGCAGATTTGCCTTTAGTTTTCTTTCTGTTTTCTGTCTTCTTTCTTTTCCTTTTTCTCCGGTGCTGTCCGTAGGGGTGTGCAACGGGAACCGCCCAACCCGGGAACCGCCCAAACCGGACCGGACCGGCCGGTTTTGGGTGGTTCCCATAGCCGACGGTCCGGTTCCCGGTTCCCATTTTTGGAACCGGTAGCTAGTCGGTCCGGTTCCCGGTTCCAAGGTGGGAACCGGACCGACCGGACCGAACCGGACCGGACCGATAGTTTTTAATATAAATATTTTAAAGTTTCTCAAGAATTCAAAAAAAGAAGAAGAAAATTTTTTAGAATCTTAAGAAAATACAATTATATAAAGATTAAAAGGACAAATTAATAAAACGGTGTATAAACGAAGTGGATTGTCTTTGAGAATGTACTGTAATATTAACAATTTTTTTACCGAAAAATAAAATTACCGGTTTCATTGGACCGGACCGGACCGGTCGGTCGGTCCGGTTCCCGGTTCCAGGATCGGCCGGTCCGGTCCACGGTCCTAGAATTTGGGAACCGGTCCTCCCGGTCCGGTTCCCGGTTCCACCTTGGAACCGGACCGGACCGGGAACCGATCACCCCTAGCTGTCCGTTTCCTCTCTCTGATCGTTGTCTGCTCAGGCCATCCTCTTCTCTCTTTTTTCTCACATCTTTCTTGCTTTTTTTTCCTTCATCAGCTCTCTCCCTCTTCTTCTCTCTCTTCGTTTCTCTTTCTTTTTCTCTCAGAATCGCTGCCCTCCTCCTGCTCGTCGATCCTCCTGCAAAACCGTTTCTCCGCCCCTCCAATGGCCGCGTCACAGCGCAGCAAGGGGATCTTCCCTTGCTGGCGTCACACGGGTGACGTCGCTTTCGAGGATGGCCGAAACGTCGTCGTCGATCCCTCGCTGCTGTTGCCCCTCTTCATGCTCCTGTTCACGTGCGGAGAGGAGAAAGGATGGGCCGGGCCGAGGGAGAAAGAGAGAGGGAGATGGACTGGGCCAAGGGAAAAGAGATGGGCGAGTAGGGGATGGGCTGGGTTAAGCCAGCCCATACGGATTTCTTTTTTTTGAATTTTCGAATTTTTTTTTAAAAAATATAAATTCCCATATATTTATATGCGCAAAAATTAAATGGGCATTTAAAAAAAAATATACCAAAATTTTCGGGTGTCGACAAGTTATATGAAAAGAAATTGGATTTTTTTTTTTTTGGTTATTGCAATTTTATTCTGTGGTTTGCTTATTCCTTTTTCCCTTTTTCCCTCTAGACTTTCTAATCCATGTTTTTCCACATTTAGGTAAACATATCCAGGACCGTATGACCACACGGTTACATAACTTATTAGTTGAAAGGAAAGAAAAATCATATACTACCTTTTTAATTTTTTGAAAACTAAATTCTGAAAATTTAAGTTGTGAATTCTATGCGTTTAAAACGAAAATATGATTGTTATTTGATAATAGCTGAATATTGAGTATTTTAATATGAAATTCTTACTAAATATGGAATGATGGATATTATTGGTCGCTTTTTAGGCTTTTAGCAATGTAATAAGCAAGATATCAATTCATTTATAGATGTCTATTCTATTGTATAAATTAAGTAACAACAATCTTAACAAATTAAGTGATTTTTTATTTAATTGAATCATCTAAGTCAAAACTGATTATGATTTTCAAACGTTTTTTATTTTATTAAATGTGAATGTATAAAAATTTCCGTACATATCAAGTGAGGTAGGTCCCAAACCATTGTGGTGACCCCTTCCCACAAAAAAAAAAAAAAAAAAAAACAACTTTCCAACATGAGAAGTATCACTCAAAAGCGGCCAAACAACTCTTGATTAAGTGCAGCCTCTCTTAATCCTTGACATCATGCGACATGGGATTTTGTTTTAAATTTTGATTTAGCCTAAGGGACTTTAGGAGCCACTACTAGCCTTTTGAGGTCAACTATAAACCACATTAATAATCCAGTTAGCACTCTTTCAATGCCTTTAACTTGACGAGATTGTTCGTCTAAGTGATTAAATGATAATTTTTACCAATCATGATCCTAAAGGTCATTTAATGTCGCTAAGCGTTCATGGAATGGTTTTCCATGAGTTTATAATGACCTTACGGCTTACCCTAACTATGCTAAAAAAAGAAAATAGAACAACTATTAAAAGTGTGAGAATAAGCGCCCAACTATTTAAAAGCTTAAAGTAAAAGTGCATAAATGAAAACCCGATGCTAATTGACCAAAGATTATACATGATCCCCATTAGCTATGTCCAAATCAAGTCCAATTTCTCATCCAAAAGATCAATCTATTAAGGGCTAAGTACATTATAAGTCTTAAAACTTGTCAAGAAAATGCAATTTAGTCCTAAAATTTCAAAAAGTGTAATTAAGTATTAAAACTTATTACAATAATACAATCGAGTCCTAAAACTTTCAAAAGTGCTATCAATGAAAGGATTTGATTTGACCAATTTGACAAGTTTTATGACTTAATTGCAATTTTTGAAAGTTTCAAGATTCGTTGCTATTTCATAGTAATTTTTAAGATTTGATTGTACATTTGTGACATGTTTTATGGTTAAATTGCATTTTTAGAAAGTTTACCTTAGTAATAAATTTTAAGACTTCTAATGTACTTATTCCATCTATTAAAGCCTAGGGGTGATCGGTTCCTGATTTGGTCCGGTTCTAAGGTGGAACCGGGATCTGGACTAGGAGGACCGGTTCCCATTTTTTGGGAGAGTGGATTGACCACTTAGCTAAAAAAATTTAAAAAAATAATAGAAATATTATTATTTTAGGGTTTATTGTATTTTTTTTAAGAAATTAAAAAAATATATTTAAAATAGAAAATTGTTGGTCCGGTCCAATTCCACCATGGAACTGAGAATCGAACCGAAAATCACCGGTTCCATTTTTATGGAACCGGGAACTGGACCGATGCTCTCGGGAACTGGACCAAATCGGTTGGTCTGGTTCATAAATTTTAAGACTTCTAATGCACTTATTCCATCTATCAAAGCCTAAGTTATACCAAAGGCAACTGCTAAAATCCTTAAACTAAAATTTATGCTGACTTAATAAAACTAAGCTACATCTACTACTAAAGTCACGCACCTAGGTCAATACCTATTTTAAAGCTATTTTCTAACTTTAAAATTTTCGATTTTTTAAAATTTTAAATATTAATAATTTTTAATTCCGAAAATAGGGCCATTACATGTATAAGAAAATTTGACACTTAATTAACTCTCTCGACATTCTCTTATACTTAAGTTAGGAATTTTGACACGCGAGTTCAAAATTCCAACTTGTGATTTTGACACAAGTGGGATCAATTAAAAATTTTCAATAAATGAGAGGTCATAGTGTAATAAAAAAAATTTAAAATAATAAAAATAACAAATGTAAAAAGAAGAAAACCTAATCTTTTTGTTTTTTTTTTCTGACTCACTTTCCGTGACACAAAATTCAACCTCCAAGTTTTTTTCTCTTCTCTTCCGACATACTCTAACATGTGACTCTAGAATGTAGATCGCTTTTTTTTTTTTTTTCCAAATTTTATGGATTGTTGGGATGAAGTTGAATTTGTTAAATTGATACAATGAATGATATTAATAAATGGTGAATTAATATTTTTAATATAAATTCATTATAGACTCTTTTTTTATTATTTATTTAGTTGTGAATTTGAATCAAATTAATTTGATTGAAATAACCATAAAAATGATAATTTATTATGTATATATAAAAATATACATTTAATATAAAACGTGTTCCAAAGTATCGAAATTCTTTATTTTGAGAAACAGTGTGTCGGTGTGTTGCGTCATATCGTGTCGTGTCCTGTCGCGTGTAGGTGCTATTGAGCTTATAGTTAATTAAATTGAATGGTGACAAGGCATCTTGTGGCTATTCTTAATTTCATCTAATTTTGGGCCAATTTATGGAAGTTAAGCAAGCTTTAAATGACATGTAATGTTCTAATATCTATGTCCGGTGCACCATACATAGAACATAATAGCCATACAGAAACAAATAAAATAAAAATAAATCACTGACCACCTTCCTCAATTTAATCCATCTTTGGTCTATCATCCATTCTTCTAAATTCTTTTCTTTCGTGACATATGCTTATAAAAAAGGTCTTCTTCGCTTTTTAGTTGGTGCCACAAACTATAGTTGTTCCCAATTNTCGCCCGTCCCTCGCCTGAGGCCGGCGAGGGTGGCCCTTGCCGGATCGGGCAAGGGCCACCCTCGCCCAGCCCTCTGTGGGCGTCGCCGGTGGCCGGCCGGCCACCGGCGATGATGAAGATGAAACAGAAGAAAAAAAAAAGAAAAAAAGAAAAGAAAAAGTGAGAAATGACAAAAATGTCCTTGTTCCGGTCACCGGAAAATCAGTTTTCGCCGGCCGGCGAGCTTAGGCCCTTAACTGAAACAAGGTTGGGCACTTTAGACCCTTATTTGAAACCATGTCCACTTTGAGCCCTTTTTTGAGAAAATAACCCTTAATTGAAATTTTCCCTAAATTTTATAATGAATTTAGGTAGAAATGCGTATGCGTTATTGCCTCTGCTCTCCCATCTTATTCTCTCCCCGAGCAGGCCTGAACCCCTGAGACAGTTTGCGACTCGCATCTGTTCGCGGCAAGTGGGGATGGGATCGGAGAGGAGCCGGAATCGAAGCAGAAGAAGAGGAAGATCGGACGATTCAGAATCGGAGTCCGAGAGCCGTGACTCGTCGCCGTCGCGGAGCTCCAAGCGCCGAGAGAGCAGCAGCCGCAGCAGCAGGAGCAGTCGCCAGAGCCGGAGCCGGAGCCGCCGCAGGAGCCCTAGTCGTTATTCCGACGACTCTGATGGCAGCAGCGGAAGCGACAGGAAGCGCAGCTCGAGGGTTATTACAGATGAAGAAATTGAGGCGTACAAAGCGAAGAGGGCTCAGAAGAAGGTATGCGCACCGCGTGCAGTATTGGTGTTTTGTTGTTATGCTCTGTAATTGATTGTCGGCCTTTTGTAATTATTCAGGCGATGAGCGTCGCGAAGAAGTTGAAGTCACAGTCAGTCGCTGGATATTCCAATGCCTCAAATCCTTTTGGTGATTCAAACCTCAATGAGAAGTAAGTTTTCGATTCTGATTTGAAGATCATCGTTGAAGTGGTTGTCGGTTCAAGCTTAGTAGCTCTAAGATAATGCGTTATTATGAGTAAGATTATAGGATTTTTTAATGTACCAAAATTGTGTTTGAGAGAAAATCATGTCCCCGTTTCATTTTCTCGATTGCAGTCTTTATATCATATTGGAAAGGGCTGGGCAGCAATAACGTGGCTGGTGCTTGCGATGGTGATTGCTGATTTTTCCCTTTTCATGAATGGCATGAGCCTTTCTTTCGTTGGCCATATTAGGGAAAAGCATAATTTTAATCTTATTTAGTATGAGGAATTATTTTTGCTCTGTGGACGAGAGGAATAGGTTTTAGAGGCATGGTTAAGGAAATATGTCCAGAAAGCCCAAGCTGAGAATATTGATGAAAAAGACTGGGATGTCTGCCATGCTTGACGGTGTCAATGGATGTGAGCTATCTACTGGTGCATTGTGGGATGGAGAAAAAAGTTTAAAGAGTTCTTTCGGATGTTAATTCAAAAGTACTGTCTTCCTTGGAAACAGAGTAGCATGTGTATTCATTGGTTTATTGCTCCTATGAGATAATGTGGAAAGAAGTCTTCTCAATTACTTCCAAACTGCTATTTGCCAATTGTATATGAGTTTGAAACTGACCACAATCTATACTGTTGATTGGTAATCCTCTGTGAGGACAAATTCAATTTTTTGATGCCCCCCCCCCGGGGTCAGTGGTCACTCAATGGAGAGACTATCTGATATAAGCAATTGATGCCATCACCAAGTGAGCAAAAGGGTTCTGTCATTGATTTGGTTGATATTTGGGAGGGGGATTTCTATTTAATGGGTGCTTTCTTCCAGTGTATGGACTGAAAGCTAGCCTTATGTATCTTTTCTTTTTCCAATTGTAACCCAAATTTGAAACTTTCAATTTTGACCCTCTCAGTAGTACTGTCAGTATGCATCCTATTGGGTTGACATGATGCCTCGGTGATGATATGATGCTAACTATGCTAATGTAGTTCGATGTAGAACTAATCAAAGCACATTTAATTTCATTTTAGATCTAATGCTGCTGCCAGATCTGCTAGGATTGTCGTATGATGGACAGTGGCAACTAGAACTGTAATGGATTTGGTTGTTAAGCGGTGGATCCCGCTTGACGCTTACATATTGATGGTAATTAGTCACAGAACTGGATTCTGTAAAATTTAGTTCTATCCGATGGATCCTGTCAGTCACTAGTTATGGTAGCAGTGATGGATGCTGATCTTACCTTTCTCTCTCTCTCTCTCTCTCTCTCTCTCTCTCTCTCTTCTTCTTCTTCTAGGTTGTGTTTCAAGAATCAGCTCCAAAGTAGTGCCATGTTAGTGTCATATCGGTGCTTAATGGTCATAGTAATTAAGTACTAGAGGCAGGTTATAACTCATATGTACCTTAAAATTTAAGATAAAACTTTAAGTTTCTGAAGTTTTGTGGTAAAGTTGACAAAATTCTCGAGGTATTTTTGTTTCTTAGTCATCTGCCTTTTTTCAGTTGTAGGCCTATCTCAAAATCTAGTTTGGAGCTTGCGAGTTTTCACTTAAAGGAGCAAAACAAGATGGAGTGTAAATCACATAGCAAGCACTGGGCCTAGTACTGAATATAAAAAATGGAAAATTCAGCTAGCCTACTGCTTGCTAAACTAGATTGTTATCTCTCATTTTTCCACCATCTCGCTGCCAGTTACCTAACATATCTAGCTTACATACTTTTACGTTGAGATTTATAACATGCATTTGACCCTTACTGGTATCACTTTTTGCATGTGGACATGTTGGCTAATGGTGCCAAGATAAAATTGTCCTTTCCCAATGTTGTTACTTTACTATTTACCATTTATAATAATAAGCTGTTTGCTGTATTTCTTGCTTTCCATATTTGGAGATGCAGGTCAAACAAGAGCATTTCAGTATTGTTGTGTCCTTGCTCTATGTAGCAAGAAGATTAACTGCGGCATGGAACCTTTTTTTCTTTTCAAAATTATTTGTGGATAATGGCACTTTTGTTCAAGAAGATGGACATTAAAGTTTTTGTCCTTGATGATTATGGTATCTGACATAGGGTAAGGAAATTGCAGGTTTGTATGGAAAAAGAAGATTGAGCGTGATGTTTCCCTGGGTGCAGATCTTGACACGTTCTCTATTAAAGCCGAGAAAAAGAGGCAGAAAGAAAGAATGGTATAAAAAATTTTGAATTTTTTTTTTCATGTAATTTGGTTTCTTTTTTTTCTTGTTGATACTTTGTTTTCTGCACAATCTGTATGCTTGATGTTTGGCTTTTAAATTTTTTATGTAGTGATTCTGGTGAATTTTGTTAGCTAAGATGCTGATCATTTGGGTGCAGAAACTGATGATCTTTATGTTACTCAACTTTAGCATCATAATTTGATGAAGCATGTAAAAATAGATGGTGGATTGTCTATGAACTTGATGCTGGTGGTTAATGTAATGAAATTAGTATTTACAATGGAACTTAGAAATGCATTTGTAACTGGATAATAAATTGAGAAGGGATCAAAATAAAGTGCATAAATATGCAAGCCACAAAGTTTAGGGTGGACTGTGTGAAGCATCTGTTGCTCCATCGAGTTCTTTGAAAAAGGTATTGTTCCTCATATGATGCAATCTATCACATAATTTTCTTGCCTACTCCTGCTTGTTTCATCTTCCGGGATCTTTTAGATCTTCTTAATGGCCAACTGCTATGTTTTTTTGTGAGCTGCATATTGATTAGGGTTTTGTTATGGTTCTTTGTTGAGCTAGTCTTCTTGTTTAGGAATCTGCTATTTCCTGTACTATGCTTCAAATGCTTTGCCATTGCAGAGTTCAGTTTTAATTTTCTTAAAAAATTGGTGTTCTAATGCCTTTAGGAGATAGTTGGCTTAACAGTCCTCTCAAAGCCCCTTTAACTTCTCTGGTTATGCTATTGAGTTTACTAAGTGTAGCGATGTTTTTGTACTTCTTAGTCACTATGAAGTAGAAACCCGAGCTATTGAGACTTATGGCTCTTAATTATACCTTAGTTGGCATTTTCTTTCTTTTCATAGTTATGTTACTAAACCCATGTAATCCAACTTAATCATCTAGGTTTAACAGCATACCTCTCAAATCTGATTTAAAGGACAATTGCATCCTGATTTTTCGTCCATTCAATGTCTCCACCAAAAAAAAAATAAAAAAATTCACCGTGAAATTCCTTTTGCATTTGCCTAGTTGGTTTATCCATAAACAAGTGGTACTAGGTTAGGACTGGGGCTTTTGGATTTCTTATGTGAAGCACTTTTGATTGAAGACACGAATGACTGAACCATCATGTATGTCTTTTGGGCAACATTAATGTCAGAAATATCTTGCATTCTTTCCTACATCAAGCATCTTCTTTATTATACGCTTTTTCTTTGAGGCTATCGAATTACATTTGGATCTTTAGTTCACGCATCTTTCATTATGTTGTCTGAGCCTTGATTGATCTTTTCTTAGCAATAGTGCCTGGATAATTTATTCTTTCATACCTGCACTCGACATTCCTATGCATTTGGTGGAAGGTTGTTGTATTCAAGTTTACTTCTTTATACTTTCCCTTTAGTGAGATCAACTTATTTAGGCTTGTTTCCACTTTCTATAAGAAAAAAATTACTTTTAAACTTCCCTGCCAATAGGGAAAAAATTAGTTTAGATTTGAAAAATATATATATATATATATATATATATATATATATATATATATATATATATATATAGGTTTTCAAGGATAGGTAGTGCTGTATGAAATAAATGTGAAATCTCAAATGCTAGAAAACAAAAGTCTTGAAGTAAATGTTACTCTAGTTACACCCTTGCTTGTTTTTGCTTGTTATTCAGGCAGAGATTGAGAAAGTGAAGAAGAGAAGGGAAGAAAGAGCACTTGAAAAGGCTCAGCATGAGGAGGAAATGGTATGTTTAGTGCAGTCACTGAAGCAAGATTTCTCTTATTGAATTGGTGATGGGCGTGAAACTCTAGAAGTTTTACTGGTACAGAGAGATGATTTCTATATTTCTGCTTTCTGCAGGCAATGCTAGCCAGAGAGCGTGCTCGAGCAGAGTTTCAAGATTGGGAGAAGAAAGAAGAAGAGGTATGGCTACTGTTTATTCTGTATTTCAAGTTCTCCATTTCCTGTGGTGTAGTATTCAGAGGCATCATTTTGGCAATTGTTTTTCTCAATATGGTGAGTCTTTCACACATTTTTTCTTGCAGTTTCATTTTGATCAAAGCAAAGTCAGGTCAGAGATCAGATTGCGTGAAGGGCGTGCAAAAGCAATTGATGTTCTATCAAAGCACCTCAATGGTTCAGATGATCTGGATATTGAATTGAATGAACCTTACATGGTCTTCAAGGTGAAAATTTAATTTATTCTGATATTAAACTGCCCATTTTGACAGACATTGTGCTTCTTTGCCTTTCCTACTTGTATTTCTTGAAAAGGTAAATGATTTGTTACATAACTAAGGTATTGAAGAGATACTCTTCTATGTAAATTTATGAAAAGAGAGTATGCTAATAATATGATTAGAAATGAAAAGTCTCTTTTGTTCATACAGACTCAGCTTCTGTGAAGTTTTTAACCTATTCACCATATATCTTGTTGCTTGGCCCTTGAAGGATAGAACTTTTCCCACACTTGAAACATGCCTAGAAATTGGAGGGGGCATAGGACATATCAGGGTTCTCTTATTTTTGTCATTGATAAAGCAAATGCCTTTCAAATCCCAGAGCTATTTTCTGACTTAAAAAGCTCATGCCTCCTGCAATCAAAAAATTGCAGCAGTGCGTCGAGTTGTTGTCTTAACAGAGAGCAATAAATTGATCCATGGTTTGCTAATTCACATGCTCTTTTATATAAAGGAAATTTATGTGCCAGTCTGTAACCTCTATTCTGCATAATGTCCCTGTTAAGATGCCCTCTTAAAGAGTCTCCAAATGGTGAAAGTCTTTCAGATTATCTATGTGGGGGAAGATGCTTAAGATCAAAGGTCTTTCAAAGAGGGAGTTCAGTAAGGGTTGGCTTGAAAATTTCATTCAGCATTAAACACCTCCTACATTCTTTTTACATTGCCCTGCACAAGTAGCTTATACATCTAATTGAAAAGTTGTTTTACTTGCTGCTTTTGAGCCATCCATGTACATGAATAGCTCCACTGAATTATACATGCTTTGGAAAGCAACAGTATACCATCTTCATCTGTGGCTGACCTGAATATGTTGGGATGAATTCTCCTTTAAGGATACTCTTTTTTAGTAATGATCTTTCAACCTGTAGTGTCCGTAGTCCATGTTATTCTGACAATTGAGAGATGTGCCTGTTCCTCTGATAGTACTTGAATATCTTTTACCATGGTTTTATTTCCCATCACTGCCTAAAGGTTTTTTTCATTGGCATCTAATGGCAAGCATACCTTTTTTATAGAAGATTGGATTGATAGATTCTTTCACTTTGCTTGAAGACCATGTTTGCTGTTACTTGGATTTGAGTTGAGAAGAGCTTGTTTGAGCTGCCTTTGACTTGGCTGCTTCTACTTTCTAAATTGAATTGTGGCATTAAGTCCTCTTTCCCATTCTCCTCTTTTCCCTCAGTTTGACTTTTATTGGATCAAGTATTTAGGAGTTGAAATTTTTGAAACTGTTGTATTCCCAAAGACACAACAAAAGGAAGAAATACCATAACAAACAATGTTGCAATTTAAGGAGTAATTTCACATTCACTCAGAAGTCAAATCTCTCATCAAAAGCTTGGGAATAGGGGGCTGCGTCTGGCCCCGGCTGTTCTTTCTGTGGCTTTGGTGCCAGACAACTTGTTGGATTGAAAGTCCTTAGCAATGAAAAAGTGTGGATAAAAGCTCCTCAATCAAGCTCTAAATATTTTATTTTATGTCAATCAGACAATGAAGCTGCATTGGAAGTGCATTCTTTTTACTTTGGGATTTGAGTCAGCGGTTTGATACTTGACATGAGTCGATAGGAGGTGGCTCATAAGTTGTTGACCATATGAACTGTGCTTTAATTGGCCATGAAGTGAATTTGTTGTTAGAACAATAGATATCGCTGTAGGTATCTCCTAAGAAATATATAAAATGAGAATGTGATGCATTGATGCATTGTTTGTTATCCTGATAAAGTATTCAAAATAAATTTTTGATAATTTGAATTTGGAGAGGCTTATTATAGTGGTAGCTTAGTTGTCCCTGCCGCTGCATTTGATTCAGGGATTAACAGTGAAAGAAATGGAAGAGCTTCGTGATGACATCAAAATGCATCTCGATTTGGACACAGAGACACCGACACATGCTGAGTATTGGAAGGTAATATCCTGTTTTTTTTTTTTTGTAAATTTTCATGCGAATGGGTTAGGGATCTTTCATTTAGTGTCTAATAGTCATTATATAAGTCACTTCTTAGCATCCTTGATTTTGGTATCTATCCTAGTCATGGAAGTGCTATATGAGCTCTGTGAGATCACTGACACTTAACATGGGTGTTTGTCCTTTGAGCAGTTAGGATGTTACCTGAAAGTAGTGTCACGAAGGGTGGATTATTCAGAGCAGCATATAAAAAGTTGACCTTCTGGGTCTACAGATTCTTATTTCTTTGTCTTATGAGCAGGCACTTCTGGTGGTTTGCGATTGGGAGCTGGCAGAAGCTAGGAAAAAAGATGCACTCGATCGAGCTAGAGTGCGTGGGGAGGAGCCTCCTGCTGAGTTGCTTGCAGAAGAAAGGGGTATGCATTCTAGCATCGAAGCAGATGTGAGGGATTATCTGCATAAGAAGACCTACCGAGAATTGGAGGATATACATGCTGGTGTTGAGACTCAGTTGCGTTCTGGCACAGCTAAGGTTGTGGAGTTTTGGGAGGTTATCCTCAAACGTATCCACATATACAAGGCAAAGGTATTTTGATTTCGATGTTCTTTCATTGTTGAGAATGTATAATTGGTACATCAATTTTGACTGATTAAAACATAGGCTTTTTTGAAAGAATTTCATGCGAAAATGTTGCGCAAGCATCTTCAACGTCTGGAGGAGCCTGTGGATGTCGTTGATAATCCAGAAACTGCTAATGACCTCAGTCCTATACAAGAAGAAGATGTGCCTGATGGTATGTCTCTGTCTAATAATAACTTTTCTATAGAAATCTTGTTCCGCCTTTTAGGTCAGACTGGGTACTAAGTTACCATTCCCATGGTTTTAATGTTTAGATGAAGGATCAATGTCCCCAGAACCCTTACCTAAAGAAGAAATGATGGAGTCAGAAGAGGAGGCTGGATCATTTTCTCCGCAACTGCTGCATGGTGATGAAACTGAAGGGGCTGTTGACCCTGAAGAGGACAGGGCTGCATTGGTAACTTCCTTGGCTCCCTGTGGACTACTTAGTGCAAATTGAGTAAGGGTGTGCATCTAACTAGAGGTTTCTGGTATATATTTTTAGGAACGGAAAAGAATGGAGGTACTAGAAGAACAACAAAGACGGATGCAAGAAGCAATGGCATCAAAGCCAGCTCCATCAGAAGATAATTTTGAAATGAAGGCCATCAAAGCCATGGGAGCCATGGAGGAAGGTGATGCAGTTTTTGGCACTGGTGCGGAGGTGAATCTGGACTCACAGGTGCTTCATGTCTCCAATTTTCTCAACTAGTTTTGACTTATTTGTGTCATATTTTTATCAGATAACCTGATCTCTGAATTTATCCATGTGGTTGCAGGTTTATTGGTGGCATGATAAGTATCGACCGAGAAAACCAAAATATTTCAACCGTGTCCACACTGGATATGAGTGGAATAAGTACAATCAAACGCATTACGATCACGATAATCCACCTCCGAAGATCGTGCAAGGGTATAAATTCAATATCTTTTACCCTGACCTTGTGGACAAAATTAAGGCCCCAACATACACAATTGAAAAGGATGGGAATAGTTCAGAGACATGTATCATCCGGTTCCATGCCGGGCCCCCATATGAGGACATTGTAAGTCTACTTGATCAGAAAAGTACCTTTATGCATTCGTAAACCTCTTGGCTGTCATATGATTCGTGTGCTGCTGGTGTACTGCAGGCTTTTAGGATTGTGAATAAAGAATGGGAATATTCACACAAGAAGGGCTTCAAATGCACCTTTGAAAGAGGGATTTTGCATGTTTATTTCAACTTCAAACGTTACCGCTACCGTCGATGAACAGTTTTTCCTTTTTTCTATGGAAACTGTAGGCAAACAGTTTCTGCTTATTTTGAATCTTCTCTGACACTGGGAAATACCAGCGGGATGTGGATTCTAACTTCTAAGCTTAAACTGGTGATGTGATGACCATTTTAGAAGCTAGGAGAACGAATTTTGTATCATGGCATATTCATTTCACAGTCTGGTATCACTTGCTGAACAACTATGTCATTTACTAGCTTGTAGTAGTTGTATCTTTTATTTATTTTCTTGGCCAAGTTATTATAGAATTGCGGGTTGAAAATTGATACAGGTTGTTGTGTTTACTTGCATTAAATGTACGTTGTTATTGATATTTGCCGCGCTTCCTAAGAATATGCGAGGCAGCTGTCCATTAGTTAGCCTTTATATATTTGTCGATAAAACTGGCTATTTTCATGAAGCAACTAAATGTGCACCTTGATATCCTTCCTTCATCAAGAACCTGTCCCAAGATCTTGTAATTACTCTTTCAAGATTATTAAAGTGAGCTGGTTCTGGGTGATTTGCCTTTGCTGTGGCTTTGGCTGTGACTCTGGAGTCTGGCCTTTTATGGTTTGGGTGTATTTTCTCTTTGTAATGATTTCATCTTTATAGTTAAGGATATTACCAGAAGCATAAAGAGAAAAACAAAAAAAAGTAAGACTTTAAACAAGGAACGGACATCTGGAGTGCCAAAACTTGGCACGGAGGGACACTTTAAGTGTTAAAAGTTAGAAAATGTACATTGAAGTGTCAAAATCGGAGCAAAATGGATCAGTTAAGTGTTAACGACGAAAAATTTATGTGTCCATTGAGCATTTTTTTCAAAATAAAAAATTCATGTGGCGATTTTTAAAAAAAAAAATTGTTCACGTTAGATTTTAAAAAATTAAAATCGATTTTATTAAAAAAAAAAAGAGAAAAAGAGAAGAGGGGATCGGCAAGGGTTGCCCTCGCCGCTACTACCATCACCGGCTCTTCTCGACAAGGGTGGGGCGGTGGCAGCGACGAGGGCTGCACAGCCCTCACCGATTCCTCTCTTCTTTTATTTATTTATTTATTTATTAAAATCGATTTTATAATAATATATTTTTTTAATTAATAATTTTAAAATCCATGTTAGCCAAAACAACGTCGTTTTGGTTGATTTTTCGCTGATTCAGTTTTCAGCGAGCTAGGTAAGAAAATTAATAAAAAATTGCCACATAGGATTTTCGGTAGGGTTATGACGACTTGGCACTGAAGTGATTCATTTTTTTTTGAAAAGTGGCACTGGAGTGGGTAAAACAATACTCATTATGGAATTGATCAACAACATTGCTAAAGCTCATGGGGTATCCGTATTTGGAGGAGTAGGTGAACGTACTCGTGAAGGAAATGATCTTTACATGGAAATGAAAGAATCGGGAGTAATTAATGAACAAAATATTGCAGAATCTAAGGTGGCTCTAGTCTACGGTCAGATGAATGAACTCCCTGGAGCTCGTATGAGAGTTGGTTTGACTGCCCTAACTATGGCGGAATATTTCCGAGATGTTAATGAACAAGACGTACTTCTATTTATCGACAATATATTCCGTTTCGTCCAAGCATTGATACTCTCACTGTACTTATGCCGACTTTAAACGTGGCTTTGACGCTAGTTCACTCCTGCATGGGTCAGCTTTGGGTTCAAGTAGATTGAGTTTTAATTGAGGACACAGAAGCTTGTGGTAGGTTGCTGAAGATGAAAGAGCACATGTATAGTTTATATTTGATTCATGATTTATAAATTGTCATTGATGGATATTCAATTGATTGGTTTCGTATGAATTTCCAAATAAATCAATTTCACATAAAGCATTTTGTAAAATCTCAAAATTCAAGAAACAATACTGAAAATTTTAAAACAATTCTAAATCTGGTTTGTATAAGGAATTAAAGAAATACTAGGATACAGCAACCTCTCTGCACACACGCACACAATACAGTTCTCGAATACCGAGCCAGTACCTGGAAGTTCAATTAGAAAAATTATTCCTAATCAAACAATGTTTTCGCAACCGAAAAGTCTTCTCACCCTACTGTCTGGAACTCTATACCTGGATTAGGATAATTTGCCCCTAACAATTGATTTGCAATTGACATATATTTTCAAGGCAATATGTTCTTGAAAAGTGAAATGTTAAATGTAATCTCTTTTCTCAATGGAAATGTGAGATTTTATAAAACAACCGTTAATTGTTCTAAAAATTTAAGCAATTAGATGAATACATGATTTAATATTTATATATACTAATACTTTTCTTCACTGTCCAGGAAGTCATAAACCTATCATACGGCGACCAATTCAGTTATAAATATTTCAATTATATCAATTTAGTTTTAAACATTTTAATAACTTGCTAATTTGATCATAAATCTTTTGATAATTTACTAATTTAGTCTTAAAACATTTTTGTGTGGCCTTGGCACTTATTTTACCATTTGAACTTCTAAGAGTTATCATTAATACTGTGGCTGAGCTGTTGAAGATTAGTTGGCCCAACAATATGTTAAATTCAAAACGACCATATAAGAAATTTTAGTATCGTGAAAATGTCATTTTGCAAGTGCAACAAACAGGTGAAACAGGTATATAAAACAAGTGAGGTTCATGTGCAAAGGCAAGCAACTTTGTTCAAACATTCGAGCGACTCTACAAATACAAGAGGTGAAAAAACACTTTTAAAAGCAAGGTTTACCAGACAGCACCAAAGAACACTTTTTGGCAAGTAAGTTCATACGAGGACTGATTTAGATTTGTTTGTTTGGTGGGAATACATTCTTTAAACTAACCAAGCTCGTGGGTGGCCCAATATGAACTTAGCTGCACTGTGGAAACACTGGTTTTTCCACACCTGAGAGAAGATAATTAGGGTCCACCGCCAAAATCATAAGAGCATGTTGATCTTGACCTAAGTCATCAGTCTAGTGGTCATGGATGCTGTGGGACATCTTTGCCTCAAACCAAAGGGATTTTTTTTGCAAGGACACCCGAATCTGTCCAAGTATATGCATCATAGCCATCCATATAGGGTCCACATGAGATTCGTTATATTTATGATGGACCCAAATAGCGGACCCGGGACCAAGGAAGATGTTTACCCCGACTGGAAGAAATAGAATGTTTAGGCATCAAAGGAAAAATCACTAGGGCATGTTCAGCTTGCTATTTAGGAGAATCCGATCAGTCTATACTTAAATATGTTTTGTGCCTCCGACCCAAAAAAAAAAAAAAAAAATGATTTGTGCCCCTTCATTTTCCAACAGTTTGGTGGGCTGCGCTTTCTTTAAACAATATATTGTCACAAAAGTTCCTCATTGTTTTGATGCGGTTGTCTTTTATTGTTATATTTGGAAAAGCTTCCATCATAAACTTTGTGTGGTGCGCACGATTGCTCCTCTCCACCCCGGGGGGCAAAAAAGTTGTGGAGACGATGATTAGTCATTTTACGAAAGAATTCACGGATCAAATCTCCAATGCTTTTGACTAATGCCATTATGATATCTTTGTCTTGTTTATTTATTCGGATTTGTTACCTTTCTTCCTTCCAGCCAGTGGGAAGCAAGGAACAATTCGGCATGTGTCTGGTTCTAAGTGAAGCAGCAATATCTGCCATCCCGCTTTTCTCGCCAGTGTTAGATATGGCCCCATTCGTTCTCCTGCAATGACCGACGAACAACTTAGAAAAATGTTTGTTTCGATGTTGGAGCACCCCGAAACTGGGGGAGGAATGGCATGCGCAAGTATGATCTCATGAGTCGTATTATTATTCGAGTTATTGCGCTTATCCGAGTTACGTCGCACCGGCGTCACAGATATGACTATATTCGATAAGGTTACGATTGTGTGGCAATGACGAAATGGTAATAGCCGATTGATCATCATTGTCCACATATTTTGACGCTACATGGGTGATGGACCCACTTATAATTGGCTCGTTATGCCACTTTGTTATTGTTAAGGGATCTAAGCCGTCACCTAAAATGTATATGCCAAAATGAGGGTTTTTACATCCCTGCAGGACTTGCTCCTTCAATTGAATTACATCAATTCATTGACCTCCGTAGCGTGTCTGCATTTAACCAGATTTGCTTTCATTGATAGAAGTGCTTTTCCACATTCATTTTTCGTTCATTCATGCCGTTGATCCGCAAGCCTGCTGCGTTGCCTCTTCCGAGTCCCTTTCCAGAGCCAAATCACAAGAATCGTGATGTCTTAAAGACAACAAAGCATGCCTAGTTCATTAGCTCCTTTTATTACATGGATCTAAAGCAAATAACAGGACCAAGAAACCTTGGGATCTTAGGAAAAGATAAGGAAAATAAGTACAACAAAGATACAAAAAAAAAAAAAAAAAACATAAAAGAAAGCAGAGTTAATACTTAGAAGTCCATCTCTCAACTCATCTTTTATAGTGCCAAAGTTACAAGACCCTCTATAGATTCCACCGATCTCAGATGAGACCACAGGTCCGGATCATACTTTCTGCTCAAAGCTTAGCATCTGATGCCTAAACTTTCCCTCATTTCTCTCCTGACCCACCGAATCTATATTCCTCAAACTGCTTTCTTATCGAAACCGTTTGGCGTTGTCATTTCCACCACATCAGCAACACTCCCATCTCCTTTTCTGATGTGAATATGCATGATAACATCATTCTAATGACGTGGCGGACAAGAAAAGAGCAAGAAGTTAAGTTGCCTCCGATGATTGCGGATCCATCGGCACCGGAACAACCTGCCAGTCGGCCTGACATACAGGTTGAATGATGCACTGGAGTTCTTTGACAACGTCCTTCATGCTTGGTCTTTCCTGCTTCCTGCCCCTGAGACAGGCGAATGCCAGCTCCAAGAAGAGCTTCATACTGTTCAATATATCGGTAGAAGGTTCTGTCACAAGTAACTCCCTGTCTACAACTCCCATCGGATCCTCATTTTTAGCTTGTTGGCTGACAAAGATGGCCAAGTTGACATCGTCCTCATTTCGAGTGAAGTCAATTGCCTTCTGTGAGGTCAGAAGCTCAAGCAGCACGACACCAAAGCTGTACACATCGCTCTTGTCAGTCAGCTGGTAATTGCGGTAGTATTCCGGGTCCAAATACCCTAATGTTCCTTGAGCACATGTTGAAACGTGGCTAAGACCTGGCTGGGCAAATCTCGAGAGCCCGAAATCTGCAACTTTCACATTGCAGTCATCGTCCAATAAGATATTTGTGGATTTGACATCTCTGTGGTAAATAGGCGTGCTCGCTGCGGAATGGAGATAAGCTAGTGCCTCTGCAGTCTGCAGAGCAATTTTAAGCCTCGTCATCCAGTCTAGAAATGTCGACCTCTTTCCGTGCAAATGGTCATGGAGCGTCCCATTTGTGATATACTCATAAACCATCAATGGCACGTCAGCTTCCATACAACAACCGAGGGGCTTAACTAGGTTCTTGTGATTGACTTGAGATAGAATCCCGACTTCATTCAGTACCTGTTGTGTGCTCTTGATATTCCCCACTTTAGCCAACTTAATGGCCACCGGAGTCCCATCTGGTAGCTCGCCTCTGTAGACCTCTCCAAACCCGCCACTTCCCAAGAGCCGGTCTTTCGAGAAATTGCCAGTTGCTTTCTTCAACTCCTTCAAGCTGAACATCCTAGCAGATTTCCCATGATTGGTCGACTTTAACATGTCTTCTCTCGCCTTGGCCAGTTTCGCCCTATTAGATAGCCTGCAGGACCTTCTTATGGTGACAGTAGCTGCTACTGTGGCTAGGCAAAGAAAACAAATTACACCGGTTGATACCTTTATACTGAGGGTTGAAAAAGTATGTTTCTTTTTCCTCAAGCAAGTCGCTGAAGTGCGGTCGCGTACGTAACCTTTATTGCAGAGGCAGCGTAGGGGACCATCTGGTGCAACTCCTGAGCACTTGGAGTTTGGAGAGCAATCTAGCTGTGATCTACAGAGAGGTTCAGGTGGAGAGGCCCACTGTACTTCGATACCCTCTTCCCATTGATTGGGCGGTTTAAGTGGGTCCAAATGAAGGATGCTCCTGAATGCTCGACAACCCGAACTGTGGAGCCGGATCTTGTAAGCGGAAGGCATGCCGCCAGCCACGAAGGTGCAACATGGGTCTAGACTGCTGGTGCACTGAGCTGCTCGGGCTTTATCGATATGCCCCGAGCTGTCCAGGTAGCTGTGGCAGAGACTCGAGGAAGTGCAATTGAGAGGAGAGACAAGGAGCCGAGGTGAGCAGTTGAAGAAAAAGATTGTATTCGACGAAGTTATGTTGAAGGGGAGACTTTGATTCAACCAGAGGCCTTCGCTAACTAGTGCGTCGCGGGTAACGCACGAGTTGCCAATCCAGGGTGACGGTTGCACGACCATCCGTTGAGAGGAAGCCATGATCCGAATCACCAGATAGGAGCTTCCGTTGAGTGCATTGAAATACAGTTTCCGAGACCCAGCATCGCAGCGGAGTGAGTAATCCGGATCACCGCAGGTCGGATTGGTACTCAGAGGATAGGGGATACTCATGGAGCCACAGTTTGGGCATGTCTTTTGTGTAGAACACTGATGGATGAAGCAAAGATGAACAGTCAAGAATCCACAGAGGAGGCTTAGTTTATGACTAGGCCTTGGCTTTGGCATGGTCATTGTTGCATGCAAAGGAGGAGGAGGAGGAGAAAGTTACGAAAATTGGGATGCTACGACAAAGGAAGAGGCTAGGGTAGATATAGAGTTTAGAATGGGAATAAAGTGGGTGTGTAAAATTTAAAAATTCTAAAGTGGGTACAGGAATCTAAGGTCACTGAAACTTTTTGTCCTAGGGGAAATCTGATTCCCCTCGCATCCCGTGGAAGTGATGTTCAACAAGTGTAAATCCTTCAAAAGAAAAAGATTTTTCCAGAAATGGTTTTGTTCCTAATTTATGGGGATTAGTGTTTTTTTTTTTTTTCCGATCATGCTATTGAGGAGGAAGTATCAGTGATTAGCAACCATCACATCATCCACTAATGTGGTGGGCATTTTTTTTTTCACAACCACTAAAAATTCGACACGCACGCGCACACATACATGGATATATGTATATAGTGCGACGTCACATTACAACGTCATAACGTTGCTAATAGTTAATAAGGAATAAGTCAACAGCTTAGTGGCGCTGCACTACCAATAATTTATGAACATTTTCTTCTCTGTAGAGTATAAACATGCATAAGCAAGGATTGTTTCTCGAACTTAATGGAGAGAATCGCAAGACCAGCCTACTCAGAAAACAGTTAAGGTGACAAAAAAAAGTGCAGTAGACAAAACCGGGGTTTGATAAGATAATTTGTATATCTATGTTACTACAATTGCAATGAGACAATTCAGTCAATAATCACTTTGAAAAAAAGGGCTGAAGACCATCTTCTTCCTTTCATTTTGCTACTTAACTCTCTAGTATCAGTGATGGTGCCGCTATGTAATATGCCTCTATACGTGAGATCTGGGAAGAGAAGTTACAGGAAAGGTAATTGTACATGCATAATGAAACACTGAGCTTACCTCACAAGTCTTTCTTGCCCCCCTTGAGATACTCATAGGATTTTGCCAAAAGTAAGGGTTAATGACAATACAAATATCATGAATTTTGTATGATGCTCACTTGAGTGTCATAACTCTTTTTCTCAATCACATGAATGCCATAACTTATGTAAGTTCATTACTTAAGTGCCATAAATTTTTTCCCGATAACTTGAGCGTAATAACTTTTAAAAAATGTTCATCACAAGTGTTATACCATGTTAGATTTTAAAAGATAAAATTGGCACTTAAGTGATTGATGAAAAGTTATGATATATAAATGGCTTAAGTGATTGGAAAAAAAGTTACGACATTTGCGTGAGTATTATATGAAAGTTATAACACTTATACCATCCTTATCCCCAATAGTAATGTGCCACTCTTTTTTTTTGTGGCCACATCACAAAAAAAAAAAAAAAATCCCATGAACTTTCGGCAAAAATATCCTGACTTTTTAAACGACCCAGAAAAACTCAGGAACTTTTACCCGATAGACAAAAATACCCACTTTTAAAGTTTTCCTGGCAAATGATGTAGCCAAAGGTATTGATATGTGGAGTAAAACTTGCCTGGTTGAGCCAAAAGATGCCACAGACCTGTCAACAAAAGCCGAACAACACTGCTCTCTGAAATATCGTCGTTTTCCGTTCCTGTTAGTTAGGACGAATTTGTTTCAAGTACGTTTTAGGATATCATTGCAGCTCTATTCCCTACTAATCTGTTGCTCTAAAACATCTCACACCAGTTTGCTTGCACGTAAAATTTAACAGAAGGTATTTTTGATCCTCGGGAAAAAGTTAAATTGTTTTTTTGGTCGTTTGAACAGAACAGTCAGGAATTTTTTGTCCAACAAGCCAAAATTCAGGTGTTTTTTTTCTTTTCGGGATTTGACCGTTTTCTGGATGGAAATTGGCATCATTATTGTGTCTTCTACAGCTTTCTTTTATGATGTATTCCATTTATCTTTCTCTCACATATTTCAAGAGTCTCTCTCTAATCCATTTATCTCTTTCTCTGAACTGATAGAGCATGGAGAGAATCGTGTAAATATCAGGTATAAAACGACAGTAATTGATTAATGCACTCAGTAGACATTTAAAAAAGACTCGTTCTCACGCGGTAAGTGTAGGACTAATCATATAAATTGAGCAACTTGCAGGATGGCAGACTTTTGCATCTTTAGTCATACACCCAATATCGTCTGCAACACTTGTGCTCCATAAAATTCAGTTTCTGCAAAAGCTTTGAGCATCTTGTTTCCATCTTGCTTAGAGACACCGCATGATGAGCAATTGGGAAGATACAGGATCTAACCTTCGACGATTTTGACAGGAGATCTGCAGAACAAACAATCACTTTCATGGACTGTTCAGGACATATTAAGGTCAATACAATACTTTGGTTTCTCCTTAATGTGCATGTCTTACCCAAAGGGACTTTGCTTGATAGACAGGAGTTCAAGATCCAACTGCAATTCCACAAGAGAGGATGCAGAGGTCAAGCAAACACCGAAGGAGATAGTAGAGTGAATAATTATGTGAGGTTGGCTACAAGAAATCATGTGAAGATAGCCATATGCAAGGATGTCATGAGTTTTGGTTACACATAAAAATATGCTATTTTTGTTTGAGAATTAAGGCAGTAGAGTCAAATCATTTCACATATAGGTGGACTGGCGATGCTCCTGCTTTAATTATGGGAGCCTAACATTTGCCCATATGAGTACTCGTGGATCATCAAAGATTCTGCGACCTAATGGACTTCAAGGAATAAAGTGGTCAATGGAAGTGAAGTTCATCAGACGGCATCCAAACACCAGTATTGAGACTTTTTTTTTTTTTGTCAAATGTGACAAACCCTACTTTAGATGTCTCAAAAAGGCTTGTCCAGTGAGAAATGTAACCTTCCAAGGCAAAAGGGAAGTATAGAAAAAAAATTAGATAAAAGTCGTTCTGATCTGCAGACAACAGATAGAAATGACAGCTGGAGCATGGAAACTTTTACTGCTTTAGTTGTGGGTAACGTCTCATGCAAATCAAGTGAGGAGATGGCTGTGCAAAGGGCTACAGAAGAGTCAGACAACGATTTCTTTCTCATCCTTCCTCCAGCAGTATGACTTCAGCAAGATAACAAGAATAGCAGAAGTCCTGGATACAATGAACACTTTGAATTCTCCTAGTAGTAAAGAAAAAAGTGGTGGAACTGCATCACACCAATTCCTTCTTTCTAGCAATAGATTGGCTCTCTTTTGATTGCATCGGCCTTCAGATAAAATTCAAGATGGGTTAATGTTTTGAAGTCCTCCCATCTTAAAATAACTTAAGAATATGCACACATTACTTATCATTTACTAGTTTCCAATAAGATACTGTAAGCTCCTTCTGAGTATGAGAAGAACTTGTCCATACAATACAATAAGCTGCTTACGAACAATGTGACACTTCTTCAATGGACGAGACAATGACCATCATAAATCAAAGTGCAGAGAAGGCCAGAAAGGAGGTGCTTACCTCTATTGTTGCATTTGGCGGGATCTCCTGAACCCCTTTGCTTCCATAGGCCAGCTCCGGTGGAACTATTAGTAATCTCTGTGTTCAAGAAGAATAGGTGATAGTCATATTGGAATCACAGAAAAAGAAAGGAGAATACGGTTACAACAGAGGCCAGTATAGGGAAGTCTTATTGCCACTCCATGGATCATCCACTTATGTGTTACTGAAACCTATCTACCGCATTTACTCCATAAGATCACATCATACCATGTACTCTAATGCTCATTATCATATTTCACTAATGTTCTTAAGCAAAAGTGATGTGGCAGCTCTTCTGCCAGTTAATACAAGAACCACTTGCCAAGGCCATACCTCCTACTGTGGTTCCTTCTAGAAACAGTAGACAGAGCAGCTCAAGAATTGTATCCCAAAGCAGACAAACAATTATTTACATTTTTTGAAAAAAAAAAATAGATGATGTTCTGAGTCAGTCAAAGTGGACAGAGATATATCATGCTATGATATAAATGATAGTACCTGGCCACCTACTCGCATGCCCTGAACACCCAAGTCCAAACCCTTAAGGACTGTTCCCCTCTCTGATTGGCCAACATCAAATCCATATGGCTGCAGTAATTAATAAATATTAGTATTAACCAAGCTAATGTCATAAGGATGATATGCCATGGGAGCTATACAAACTGGAAACACATATCATTTCATAAAGATGTAAATAGAAGTTTAGATATTTATCAACAAATCAAGTAGCTGTGCATGAATCCTTGAAACAGGGGTTCATGTCATCTTAAAACACGATAAGATCTATTCAAGTACATAGATCTGTTCACTTAAATATGTTAACAGGAGCTTAGGATGAACTGCCTTTCTGGTGGTTTAATCAGATGCTATTTCAACCAGGCCAGTGAGCTTTTAACTATTCCGATCCGTTCCCCAGGCTTTAGGAATAATTCCAAACAAGCCATTTTGTCAGCTATCCATTGCAAAGTAATGAAATGCTGATGTTTTCTGATGTGGCGTCTGGATAATGAGCCCTTCCACATCACTCTCCATCAAGTGTTGTGTCGACTATCTTTAACTTTTCAACAGATATCTAATGGTCTAAACCAGATTGAAACGAATTTGAGCATATAGTAAACTGGTCAAAGGTTTTGAAAGCATAAAGAAGTAGTTTTATGTCATACTTGCAGCCCAACGAAAGGAAGACAATGTTAAGTATAAAAGAGTGTGCCAACAATGTAATTAATTCTCAAACTGGACTCTTACAACGTGAAGCCACAAACTTCAGCTTTTAAACTTCATCCACGCTAATTCTGTTGATGGAATTATACTAGTTGTGGAGTGACCAGAGGAAGTGGATCTCACATGACTAAAGCTGCTTACTCAAAAGGAGAAGGTTGTAGTTCAATTTTTGCCGTTCCAAGAAGATTCACACAATCCCCCCAATTTTTTTCTGCTAGCAAACAATATATCCAGATTTAGAGCTGATATCAAGTTGAGTTTTAACTAAACCATGTATCAGTTCGATCATCCAATGGAAATGACTAAAAACTCTTGACGAAGTTAAACTTAAAACACAGAGAATGCTCCACTACAATCCAAATTACGCTTTTACCACAGATTCCTTCATGCTTTAGTCAAACACAAATGATTAGAGCTTACTAATAAGCTTCCAGTTAGTAATTTGAACTCTGAAGTCTTACCGTGCCTCCACCCACACCAAGTCCTTGTCTGCTAGTCATAAAAGTAATGCCCTTCCATTTTGCAACATAGTGGACCTGATGAAGGTTATTATTCATTAAAAGTACATAGTGATTCATCATTGGATTAATCATAACACATGGTTAAGGAGAATATATTTTTCCACATCAACACAAATATTTTAAAGAGAAGTAAAAAGGCCTGAAGCCTATCAGAAAAAATGAAATTTAAAAATGAATTACAACCGTACTGCAACCCTTGATCCCTTCACAGCCTCAGGTCCACCTCCTACTTTTATATCATAATACCTGGAGCAAAACATTTTCAAAGTTACCATACATGATTCCACCCGCACCAAAATTACACCTCCAAATAACATTGTGAGATACAAAAAGCATAAATTTCACTCAAAGTAGAAAATCGTGACAATTTGAGAGCAATAATACTCTGTGACATTCGACACTCTGAAGTTCTGCAGAATGTTCTCTTTTAAATTCTGCATAAGTCTGGATCATTCACTTTGCGTACTAGGCCATTGCTCAAAATGAACTATGCATCTAATTTGAAGTCACATTCTCTGCAACTATGACATGATAATATTGCATCGATTTATTGACATTGGCCCTCAAATGGTTGAAAATAAATTGAATATTAAGGAGAATGAGCTACCAAAGTGTAGAAAACAAAGCACCACTTAGAGTCTTGGCTCAAAACTTGCTCTATCAAAAATATAATTGAAAAAATAAAAGTACAAGAAAAGAGATCCGGGCAACTAACTTCAGACCATTGGGGAGGGTTTTGAAATCACTCTCGGGTATTTTCTCTCCTCGAAGCTGCAGCACCACCAAAAGTGCATTATTGCCCATGTAAACAGCATCTCTACAACAAAGAACGAAGTAAGGCAATGAAACTTACAGCTCTTCTACTCGTGCTAACAGCCTGAGCTGCATCAGATACGCACGCGCCAGCAGCTGATATAAGCAACTCATTAGGACAACAATAAAACTTGAGAGAGCTGTGAGCGATGACGGGACCCTGATGAATAGATTTAGGTAGGTTCTAATGCAAAAAACTTGTCTGATAGGCGAATTCCCTCTCTTCTATAGTATACAACATGTAAAACTCAAAACTTAAAGGGAGAAAAAAGAATGTGCGACTCCAAATTACCCATCAAAAGACTTCAGGTTTAAAAAACTAAGGGAAAGGTTTTGTGCTTTGGTCAAGTTTCTCTTTTTTGTCTTTCAAAGACACTGTATAGGGCAGTTAAACATCCCATTTCATTCATACAAGCAGTTTCCTCCATGATCGCACAGGAGCAACATCGACCGTCGTGTTGTGGTTCCACAATCAGCGAAAGAAATCCACATTTTCTGGCCATGCCTTATAGATGTATACTCACGATTCCGATTTCAAATGACTGAAAACTGGTAATTTAATCAATCCACTCGATAAAAAAATCGAAAAAGAAAATCTTGAAATCAACGTCAGTCTAACGACACCACATTGAAATAGCCTTTGGACCAAATGGAGCCGAGCTGCACAAGGGCGGGAAACGCCAACCGTCTCTGATGACGACAAAAACTAACCTGATAGGAGGAGACAAGCCAGGAGTGCTCTTCTTCCTTCCGAGCGCAACGGCAATGGCGCGAGCTCTGCTTTCGCAGAATCACCGGAGGAAGATGATGAGCATCGGCAAAGAGCAACGGTAGGCGCCTTCCTGATTCGTTTGCTTCCTGTGGAATCAGAAGATCAAAGGGATGATGATCAGCTGAAATCACAGAGAGAGAGAGAGAGAGAGAGAGAGAGAGAGAGAGAGAGAAAGAGAGAGAGAGAGTACTTATGGAGAATGTTGGGGAGAAGAAGAGGGTGTGAAGGGGGTGGATTTGGGAGGGGGTGTGGGGTTGAGGGAAAGGGAGAAGAGAGAGTCCCATGGCAGAGTTCGTTGCAGTGACAGTTAAAAGCAGAGGAAACCGAAGGAAAGGAAATAATACATAGCGGCTTTTGATCTCGTCTGATATTTTTGGATCATAGAAGAGAGAGAGAGAGAGAGTGAGGCACAGGAGAGGATAGAAAATGAATTTGGTCCACATTTTTGGCAAGACCGAAATCAGAGAACGCCTCGGATAAGTTTTCTTCTACGGGTCCTCATTCCCCTCAACTTGAAAGGGAAAAAACTCTTCCGAGCGTTTTATTCCTAAATAATTGGGGGGAGCATCGGTCAGCATAGAATCGAATAGAGAACAGTCTAGCTCCAGGTACCCGCTATTACCAGCTTAAAAGAAAAAGAAAAGAAAAAAGAATCAATACCGTGCAGTTCGATTTGTGATTCCTAAGTAAGAATCGAATTGGAAATTAGGTACCAAAAAATCAAATCGAAAATAGATGAATCTCCGTTACATGTTTTGATCCGTGTTTATTTTTTATGAATTGTTGCTATTGATAAATGGAGATTTTTATTATTCCGTTCATTTTCATTTTGTTTAACTAAAAATGAAATTAAAAAAAAAATACACGAGCTCGTGCTTTTGGGAATGGCGACACGAAATTATACACAAGTGTAATAATTCAAGCCTAGAACATGAATAAGGGGTTAGGGTGAGCATAGTGGGTTAAGTATAGGTTTCACCTTGGAATTTGAAACCTATCTATCAAATAATCTAGGGTTTATTAGGTTCCACCTTTATTGAATGATTATAGTGTATTATAACATTTGATGATTATTATTTACTTCTACAATTCACTAAACTCAAATTAATTTCAAATTATATATTTATCATTGAATGTCATGAAATACCATAAAATCACGCGAAGACATAAATCAAGAAAAACACAAATTTTTATTTTAAATTTTAGGTTATAGGTTCCAAATTCTATCAATGTAGAATCTGAAATCTACTGAAATAGATTCCCCAATTTTTTGAACTTGAAACTTACTCTATATATTTTGAAACCTGAACTAGATTTTAGATCTCGGTCCAGTTTTTAGGTTTCAGTTCTACATGAAACCATGCTCATTCACCCTATTAAGGAGGACAAACACGCCAGCTCTAGAGCAACCCCTTGGAGTTTTCTTGAGAAAAGTAGGAATCATTGATGTCGTCAACTTCACCCAGATGTTTGAAACATAATATGGTAAATGACTTATCTTCTGTTGACACTTGGATTTTCTGTCTTCTTGCTGGGTTTGGGCTTTTAATTCACTGTCCATCAGCCGTTGGTCACCATCGACCATCAACCCACAGAAGACACAGACCAGAGAGAGTTCACAGAGGGAGGATAGCAAAAAAGGGAAAGAAATTGGCTCACAGAGGAAGGCCGAGTTAGGGAAGCTTCCGGATTCCTCTCTCCACCGCTGTCGGATGCTACCTACCATCGCCAGTTACCCATCATTATCGGATCTCAGAAGAGCACAGAGACGGCTGTGTTCCTCTGGTTTGCGCTTGGAAATCTCAAAGTAACAAGACACGTGCTTGAAATTTGTTCCTTGTTTGTGATTCCAATCCTCCACGGCAGTAGAAGTTTTACTCGCCGATTCAGTCATCGTTCGTGACTTCACCTTGGCTTCTTGACCAGGTTACCTTGATTCCTCTACTTCACCATGTTCTGAATCCGAAATCCGGAAATATGCTCATGAGAAAATCACCTGAAAGCAAAACCTCTTTCAATAATACAGACTGCTTCTGTTGTGAAGGAATCAATTTCGAGTAATGAAATCGTGTTTCTCCCGTGTCTATGCTTTATATTTGTAATGCATATAACCTGTCCGGTGAGTCTTCTGTGAGACCTTGTCATAGATTAGTCCCTACTGCTGTTCAAGTATGAGAATGTATTGATGGATTTTATTTGTCAGCGATGGTTTTGTTGGTCGCATAGTGAAGTACTTTATATTGGTTGTAAAGAATGGATGTGAACATGGGCTTGTTTTCCCTTGTTCCATGTTCTTCCTGCACATGGGTGATGACGTCCGGTGAAACGGTGGCATGGAGTCGATGGCCCAGATGTAGACCTGCTGAAGTTCGTCTCGATTTTCTTCTTCCATATCCGTTTACTGTAAGTTTCTGCAAAAGTTATATCCAAGAGTGCAGAGTGGATTGCGAATGATGGTGATGACTTTCGATGACCGGCTGGCATCCGGCAATGGTGGTCCGGTGGTGTTTGAGACGTTGATCGACAGTAGCAGTTGTAGCGGAGGACCCGTTATGAACGTCAGTGGCTGAGTGTTGATGTATTGGTCTCTAATGATGTTTTAGTGTTGAAAATTGGCTGAAGTAAGTTACAGCAAGAGTTGGGGTTAGAGCTGCTTACAGTCATGCAGGGTTAATTTTGAGAACGGGCTTTGAGAGTTTATTGCTAGGAAGGGCTTGACAATTGGTCAAAGGACTAATAGGAGGCATGTACAATTAGCGAATGAGAACTTTAGAATTCATAATTTGGTAGAAAGACTGCGTGAACACTTTAGTTGACAAATAATCAAATTCAAGTACTCTAAGGACATTACTTAGATTAATTAACTTAATCAAGTTTTTGTATCTAGAATCTCTAATTACTTAAGAAGTGAGGTAAAGTCTCAAGTCTCACTTGGCTTTTAATCGGCCCAATAGACTAGTAACGACTTTGAATTTGGATAGTATTTTCATATATAGATCAATCAAATGAACTTTCCAAAGGTTATGCAAGTTAAGGGTTTGTGAGGAACCATTGGTCCTTAACTTGACATTACCTCTAAACTCATATACACTCGTGGATTTTGTACAATAATGATATGTGAGGTATTATTAGACTATTAAAAAGTGGGTTTTTGTGCATTAATCATATTCGATTAAATAATTAATTTTAATATTTAGTTATAAAGTAAATTATTTAATGACGAAATAGTTTAATGTCAAGGCATTATTACAAGTGTGGCTTCGGTTATACTCTTCCACTGGTCAAGAAAATCTATTTTTCTCTGGAATTTTCCGGAATCACTCATACTTCTCTCCACAAAACACGATTTCTTGACATCCCAATGTTCCTTTTGTCAGCAAAAGAAACTACAAAGGCGGATCCGAGCATCAGAAAATACTTTGTTCATTGGGGTCGAGATCAGCGAGACAATGCCGGATTCATTACCAGCAAATTAAGTGCAGGACGATTCAAGTGTTACAACCATGAATGAGCTTTTACAAACCGTGTCATGGTTTGGTGTTAGCAAATTGTGCTGCCAACTGATGATGATCCGCGCTGCTTGCTTCGGTTGCAGCCGCAATCATGTGCTGGAACACGATCTCGCGCGGGCCATCTGCTCCTCCTCTGCATCATCTGCAATCGAATGCCTCACCAAGCACCCGACCTCGTGCTTTGCCTTCTCGGCTTCTTTCGCATTCGTCTTGTCATTCCCCTCCACCCATTTCTTGAGCTTACGCAGTATCTTCGCCTTCTTCGAGTGGACATGATTGCTGGTTCCTGCGTAAGAGGAGTACCCGCCATTTGCGGAATTCGACCTTTTCAGTCCATCCTCGCAGTCGTAGTCTTCAAGGTTAGTCGAAACTGTGAGGGCCAATTCAGAAGAATGGCCCTTCGCCATGTTCTGCTCGTCGACATGGGGGCTCTTCATCAATTCATGCCTTAGGCAAGCGTTGCTCCATCTCAGGTGAATCAGTTCCTTCTCTTCCGCCGCCCGTTCCGTCCGGAGCTGCTCTATTTCCTTCAGCAGGCGACTGCAATCTTCCGTTGATGTTGCTTCTACTCCGCTCTGTCCAAAAAAGACAATCCTGTTAGGCAAATCAACTCGTTGGACAAGAGGACACGAAGACGAGCCAGATCTCCACAGCTAGATGACTAAATAACTATTCTCTAGATTGTCTAGCGTCGCCAGCATTTCAACAGTTAGATGACTCGCTTCGTTCGACGGATTTCTGATTCTCGTTCTCATCATGCATGTGAATTCTCAATGACAGGGACAGTGTCGAGAAACCTCAGAAACGAAAAACCAGGAATTCAAACCTGGGAGAGCGGCGGAGCTGATGTTTTTGCTATACTCAATTCGATCAGAAGCTCATTTTTTTCCTGCTCCGATCGATCCAACATGGCCCTTAGCCCATCAATCTCACCCTCCATTCTCTTGACATCGTTCGTCTTCAACTCGAGAGCTCTCTGGATCTTCAGAATTTCCCCCTCTCTCTGTTCAATCCTCAGATCATTCTCTCGCAAGACCCTCGCCTGCTGCTTCACTTTCCTCAGCAGCTTCTGCACCTTCCTAAGGAGCCTCTCAGAATGAGACTTCCAATAGTGAAGCTCCTCCATGACCTTGAAATATTCGGCGGCCATGTCGGCGATCCGCTTGTTCTCTTCTTCCATGTGCGAAACCTCCCTGTCCAGAAGCTCGAGCTGAGACATCCCCAATCGCAGCGCGTGTCCTATCTCCATCAAGACCGATTCTCGCTCCTTCAAATTGCAGTACCGGAGGAACTGCATCTCCAGGTTCAGCTCTCTCTCCTGAAGGTCCCTGACCGTGCTTCTCAGGGCTAAGATCTCTTCTCCTTCCCAAACTCGGGAGGTGCTTCCTATCAAAGACTCTAGATTCACTGCCAATCGCTCTTCATATTCTATCGAGTCCGTACATGTGGAATTCAAGCTGCGAGAGCTCTCATGCTCATCATATCCGCCATCTTCGGTGTCGGAGTCATTCTCTTTCGCCTGGTCTTGCGACAAAGAAGCTTTAGATTGCGTCCTGCTGCTTCTTCTCCACATGATCCTAGCGCATACGAAACCCGCCAGGGATAGAACTAGAGGCACTCCGGCCTTCAGAAACACGGGTTTCATGATCATGACCTCCGGTCTTGGCGATGTACCATCCATCCCGAAGCAGACCGGCTCGTTTCGATCGAACCCTTTTTGGCAAACTAATCGAACGCCGACTATCAAAGGAGGCATGGAACAGCAAGTAGTTCAATTGTGAATTGTGTGGACAATCCTTGATGTAATGGAAATCACGAATGGTGCTGCTATAAAGCTGCCTAAAAGATTCTTTGCATTTTTATGTCGCGTTAGCTTTTCTTTTGTTTAGAGGAGTAGTGTGCGTCTGTTGCTTTTTGACCAAGCTATGGGTGATTTCCTCCGGTGCTCTGCAACTGCAAGTCAGCATCTCTCTTTCCTTTTCGTCAAATTAACCACTTTCTGAGGTGATGATCAGACACGTTCCCCTATTTCCAGAAAAGAAATGAGAAAGGAAAGAATAAAAAATCACGGGGACACGTGGTCGGCGTTCCAATTTCAAAAAATCATAATAAATTAAAATTACAAAATTATCCATCTTTTTTATTGAATATTTCAATTGTACATTCATTATATATTGTTATGACTGAACAATGACACTTTTCGCCGGAGGAGATCATGACATTTCTTTTGTTCAAGATAAAGTTTTGAGTGAAGTTGGATTCAAGTGAGTCCCGTATGAAAGGTATTGGATTTCTATTATTCTCTCGTAATATATACCTAATAAAAGCTACAATTGAGAGAATTTCTGCCTCCCTACTCATCACGTGACACTTTACCTTTGTAGTTGTCATATGACCGACACATGACGTGGTTTTGCCACGTGATCAACATTTAATCAATAAGCACTAGTTTATTGATTTGTGATTCTCAAACTTTCATTACTATGGTGTTTAAATTTTAAAAAATTAATAAAGAGAAAATACCTCAAATACATTCTTACTGATATGATGTAAGTCTTTGTCCTCTTTTATTTTGCACTTGCAATATTCACATTTTTTTCCTGTTATAATTTATATTTCAAAAGCGGATAAAGAGAAAGTCTCATCAAAATGTATTAATGTTTAAATACAAAAAAATGCCATCAAATAAAGAAATCCACTTATTTTAAAGCTGAACAAAATGGAACATACTCAATAATCATAATGTCTTTCATGTATTTAGTAACTTATTTCTAATTCAAAATGCCATTTATTTTCTTTTTTACAAAAATTGAATATTAAACCGAATTGTCTTCTCCCGAATTCTTCTTTTTTCTCTTTGAAATCTTCTGTCTGTACTTTCCTAATTTCTCTCCCCTTCCTCTCTCTCAATCACATGCTTCCATCTTACATTAGCGCCTCGCCAGCTTCGATAGTTTTCAACTCTAATCAGACCGATCCGACCCATTCGATCGATTGAACCGGACATTGCCCCTCAGTCCGATCCGGGTTATCAGTCAAATTTAAATCGGCCAAAATCCCGGATCAAACCGATTTAACCAGCGGCTCGACCGCTGAGAAGGCGAACCGGACCGCTGATCGAATCGCATTGGACGGAGAAGGAGGCCAGAATACCAGCAATCTGTGCAAACGGTAGTAGTATCATGTTGGCGCCCGGCATCCATGGCCGCCCTTATCCAGCCCTCCGCCACTCTTCCCTCTCCTTCTCTCCTCCCGAAACTCTCCTCCTCTTCCTCTTCACCTTCCTTCTCGCTCCCTCTCCCTAAACCGAGGCTCCTCCAGTCCGCCGCCGCCGACACCGCCGCCTCCGCCTCCACCCAATTCCTTTTGCCCCTCCCACAACCCTGTCGCTCCGAAAGCCGACGCCTTTTCGCGTCCGAGCCCTTCGACGGCCCTCCTCCGCCGGACGCGGCGGGTTCTTCTCTTACCGACGACTGCTTCGACTTGCTTCGCTTCTCCGTGAGATGCGGCGACGTCGACCTCGCCAAAGCCGTGCACGCTGTCGTCCTCAGGCAAGAGCTCGAGGAAAATCCCAGTTTGGGCAATGCTCTCATCGTGGCCTACCTCAAGCTTGGCCGCACTTCCGATGCTTACAGCGTCTTCGATGGGCTGCCGCATCCCAATGTGGTTTCTTATACGGCCGTCGTCTCTGGTCTCGCTAAGGCGGACCGAGGACTCGAAGCGGTGGAGGTCTTCTTCAGATTGATGGGTTCAGGTATTCACCCGAATGAGTATAGCTTCGTTGCGATTCTGACCGCTTGTATACGGCTGACTGAATTGGAGCTAGGCTTGCAAGTCCATGCTTTGGTGGCTAAAACGGGTTATTTAGAAAGCACTTTCGTTTCGAATGCACTTATGGGTATGTACAACAAATGCGAATGTCTAGATTCTGCTCTTGAATTGTTTGACGAAATGCCTAGGAGAGACGTTGCTTCCTGGAACACTGTAGTTTCGGGATTGGTGAAGGGCCAAATGTACGAGAGAGCGTTTGAATCTTTTCGGCAAATGGACCAAATTGATGGTTTTAGAGTCGATTATATGATGCTTTCTGTGCTTTTGACTGCCTGTATTGATACTAGTAGTTTAATTAGAGGAAAAGAAATTCATGCTCATGCCATTAGAATTGGTATGGAGACTGACTTGAGTGTGAGCAATGCACTTATTGGATTTTACATAAAATGTGGAAACATAGACAATGTGGAGGCCTTGTTTGAGAAGATGGTCACGAGGGATGTTATCACTTGGACAGAGATGATCAGAGCCTATGCGGAGTTTGGGTTGATTGATATGGCTTTGGAAATGTTTCATATAATGCCAGAGAAGAATTGTGTTTCTCGCAACGCCCTTTTGGCAGGACTTTGTAAAAATGGCAAAGCTTCAGAAGTGCTAGATTTATTTATTAGTATGGTGGAGGACGGCTTGGAGTTGACTGACTACACCTTAACTACTGTTGCTAAGGCCTGTGGGTTGCTTGGGGCAGGGAAACTTAGTGAGCAGTTGCAAGGGTTTATTATCAAGTTTGGTCCCCTGGCCAATGCTTGTGTGGAAGCCGCTTTGCTTGATATGTGCACTCATTGTGGGAGGATGGTGGATGCTGGAAAGATGTTCAAACGGTGGCCTTTTGAGTGGGATAGCTCTATTATTTGTACTTCTATGATATGTGGGTATGCACGTAATGGGTTACCGGATGAGGCAATATTGCTATTTTGCCGTTGTAAAGTAGAAGGGAGCATAATTCTTGATGAAGTTGCATCAACTTCAATACTTGGTGTTTGTGGAACTTTAGGGTCTGATAAGATGGGTGAGCAGATTCACTGTCATGTTCTAAAATCTGGATTATTTTCAGATTTAGAGGTATCAAACTCGTTGATCAGTATGTACTCAAAGTGTTGGAATATGGATGCTGCCAAAAAAGTCTTTAACATTATGCCTGCACATGATGTAGTTTCATGGAATGGCTTGATTGCAGGGTTCATCATACATAGGCGGGGAGATGATGCCCTCTCTGTCTGGTCAAACTTACACGATGCAGGGATAAAGCCTGACAAGATCAGCATCCTTTTAGTTATATCAGCTTACAAATATACTAAAATGTGTTTAGTTGATGAATGTTGTAGATTCTTTTCGTCCATCCAAACAGAATTTGATATGGAACCTTCACAGGAGCATTATACATCATTTGTTGGCGTTTTAGGATTCTGGGGATTTCTTGAGCTTGCAGAGAAAACAATCAGCAATATGCCTTTTGAGCCAGAGGCTTCAGTCTGGCGAGCTTTGCTTGATGGATGTAGAATCCATTCCAATGCAATTCTCGGCAAAAGAGTTATAAAGCATTTACTTTTGATGGAACCACGAGATCCTTCCACCTATGTGCTTGTTGCAAACCTGTACTCTGCATCTGGAAGATGGCATTGCTCTGAAACAGTGAGGAAAGAAATGAGAGTGAAAGGGTTCCAGAAACAGCCTTCACGGAGTTGGGTCATCCATCAGGACAAGATTATATCATTTTATACAAGAGATAAGTCCCATTCCCAAGCTAAGGACATCTATAGCGGGTTGGAAATCCTAATATCAGAATGCCAAAAAGCTGGGTATGTGCCTGACACAAGTTTCGTTCTTCAAGAAGTCGGAGAACATCAGAAAATGGATTTCTTGTTCTATCACAGTGCAAAACTTGCTGCAGCATTCGGGCTTTTGATGAATAGACCAGGCAAACCCATCAAGATTGTAAAGAACATCAGCGTTTGTGGGGACTGCCATCAGTTCTTGAAATACACTTCAGCCATCACAAATAGACAAATACTCTTGAGGGATGCTTCAGGATTTCACTACTTCTCAAGTGGGCGCTGCTCGTGCAACGACCGATGGTAGATCTCATGCAGGTTATTCTCCCCATATTTTTCCTCATAGTGTCTGGTTGTCTTAAATATTTTTGTACCATAGAATTTGTTTAAGCTTTTGCAAGAAAGAGTAGATGTAAATTGTTTACCAATAGTGTAATACCTCCCAGTAAAGAAAGGGATGGACGACAGCAAAAAACATCAGATCAGCTTTCAAGGAGGGAAGTCTTTGACAAAATTTATCAGTGTTATGCGGCTATTAGCTGATTGGATTACTGGAGTTGAAATTATGAGAAAACTTCATGGTACTCGCAAAAAAGAGCTACTTCTTTAGTGAGGTAATGATTTAGTTGGTTTATTTCGAAGAGGTGAACTTCTTCACACCAATGTTCTCGCATCCCCTAAAATTACCTGCAGTAAATAAAAAAGAATCCCTAAAATTACATGCTTCTTTGAGCCATTGGAACACTTTTGTCGAGAGCTATCCAATGAGTCCGATATTATTAGGTGAAATTGCGAAATCATTGGTTCAAGATTTGGGCTTGTATTAGGGCCTAAGGCTTGGGTCTATGAATCAGGTGTAGGTCCGATAACTTATTATTTTAAAAAAATTATTATTTATCATAATTCAGAGGTTTGGAAAGTTTTGTTCTATTTCGAGATCTTAAATATGGTTTTGGGTTCTGGGACTTTTCTTTCAGCTATTGAAAGGTTTGACCAACGATTGACCGGAGGTTACTCCCTTCCCTCCAAAATTCCCTCGACCTGATTTTTATTGCATTGGAATGCAACCGATTCCTAATTAGTGGATGTGCAATCGAAATCAGGGAATTGCAATCTTCCTAACGCTGAAAAACATACAAGCAATCCCAAAGGATAGAAATTTGACCGTTGGATTGGACGGCAAAATGGATGTCAAAATTAGTTTTGATGAATAGAAATAATTTGTAATGTTTAGAGGTGTTTTAGTCCTTGTATTTGGCTGGTCAACCGCTTAAGTATCAATCGATCCTAGGTCAAATTCAATGATTTTATGAGACTGGAGGCAAAATTTCAAGTGAAATACCTATGTCTTTTGCAGTTTCATGAGTATGTCATATGATCTAATTTTCATACAATTTATGGATTAAATTAAATATGTACAAAAAATCTATAGATCATATTGAACAAATTACAAGTTCATAAACGTACTGCACATTAAATTTTAGGAGTTAACATATCTCGAGACACTTATTGAAAAAATCAACATCAAATGTAAATTGATGTTTAATAATGATAACCTTGGGATGCAAATTTATTACTATAGAAAAAATGGGGTTTGAAACATGGGGTTGAGGTGAAAAAAGTGAAGAAGTTCTTCAAGTCTTTTTCTAAAGAAATTGGTCATCGCATCCTAAGGGACAAAGGCGAAGAGAACGTGCCGTGAACAACCGTTAGAAACTGGTTTCCGATGAAACCGTCAATAAAAATGAAAAGAAAAGAAGAGAAAGGAGAAGTAGAAATTGTCGGGAGGTGGAACGAAATTAATACAGTAATCATATGGAGAGGCGACGGAGGACGTGATGTCGATGATCCATGAAGCTGACGTGGACGGCTCCGCCGGTGCCGGTGGGGGCAATGTAAATGAAGTGCGTCGATTCCCACGTCGAAGCCAAATGGGTTTAACCGTCGCCGCCGTAAATGAGAGGGCCGTGCGCACGAGAGGGGCAGGCAAGGCAACCAGCCAGATCATCCGAGAGCTGCTCCATTGGCGAAATTGCCCTTTGGAGTTCCCTTTGCTAGAAAGTGCCGCCAGAGCACTCGATAAACTGCTTACAGAAATATTGCCATTTCGAATGTATTGATTTGGATAATTACTGGTGTTAAGTATGCTCGTCGAGTGCCCGCAAGACGATTTACGTTAATATATGTTTTTGTAACTCTTTCGTAGGCAATCTAAAAAAAATAACTACTAAAAGTCTGTATAAACCACATATAATTGTGTAAGTCTAGATAGAGAAATCTTTCTTCTTGAAGAAGTGCAATTTCTTAATAAATGCAATCGTACTATGAATATGTAAACATCGATTTGGCAGGGATCAACTGAGTAAATCCTAGGTCCAATTGAAGAAATTTCATACACTGTGCAGCGGCATTTTCAGGTTACAAAAATAACACCTAAAATATAATGACGCTTGCCCTAGAAATTAAGTCGGGATTCAAGATAATATAACAAAAGTAGAAAACTAGAAACCTCTTGTATTCTTCATGAAAAAAATTAGACAAAAAGGTTTTGAAGGGAAATGTAACAAAAAAATCTTGAACCTATTGTATTGATAATAATTCAATCTTAAATATTTTAATTGAACAATTTAGTCCTAAAATTTTTGTATTTATGTTAAGTGAGTTCATCTGATTAATTTTGATTTGAAATAGCTAACATAGACAATAGCCATCCTATGAAATATAATTGGTGTTGATGTGAGCAAATTTTACAAAATTTCAATATTTTTTCTAAAAAATCGTAACTTTTATCTGCATCAACAATAGTCGTACCATGTAGTAGGATGACTAATGTTCATATCAACGATTTCTAGACAAAATTAGCATGATCAATTTAATTAGTATAAATGTAAAAAGTTTACGACTATATTAATCTAATCGAAAGATCTATGACTGAATTGCTATAAATGCAATAAGTTTAGAGGTTTTTTTTTTGTATTTTTTCCATATATTAAATAAGTAATGAAAAGTATATTGAAATATTTGATCAATTTTATAATGAAAATAAACTGAAATTATTTCAAAATCCGAAAATCTTAAAATGTATAATTGGACAAAAAGCGAGACATTGAGAAATGGAAATCCAACAAATCCGTTATGAGAATTGACAGGTCGAGGGATATTTTTTTATATTTTTATTTTTCCAAAAATGCTATCTTCCCTTTTTTTTTCTTTTTTTCCTCCTCACCTTACGTGGACTTTTCTTTGGTATTTCGACCGCGTTTAAAAGGGTCGTTGGACAAGCAGGGGCAAAGCACGAACGTGAATAAAGTGTTTGATATTGATAACTCCGTTTAACTCCTTACGAATAAATGTTTATACGAAATATATTTCTCGATTTCTGATGTTTCTAGTAAATTTTTGTTTCCCCCACTACGCACTCGACCCTTCATGAGCGATCTAATCTCCATGTGAAGGTGGCTGCCAATGCTGTCCAAATCTTTTTCTTTACGTGGAAAAGAGAACAAGAGATTTACATTTTTTTACTATTTTCGGAATGAATCCAGGAAAAGAAATCTACGGAAGGGCAGGGCAGGGAATACGAAAAAGTTTGCATGAAAAACTCAGAGGTCGAGGTCCGGGCACAAAGACGCTTGGCGTCAGTGAGCAAACCATTCATGTCCATGTGTGTTCTATCTCTTTCTCTCTCCTCTTTTCTCCCTCTCTCTCTCTCTCTCTCTCGGTAAAGTATAGTCCCGGATAGATTCAGAGTCGGAGCAAAACCCTTAGCAAGTCCGCAATACCAGCATTCACGACCATCCTCATCTTTTCCACCTCTTATACCCTGCCTTTTGGGGTTTGTATTGCGGAGAGAGTGACCGAGAGAGAGAGAGATGGATTGTGAGAAAAGGATTCGTGCATGTTGGTCTGTGTCACCGTCCATGAGGCTGCTCCTTCTCATGGTGCCGCTGGTTGCGGTGGCGGGACTCGTTTCGGTCGGCGCTCCGCGGAAGTCACTGGCCGGGGATTTGGTGTCCGAGCACTTGTGGTTATGGAGCTCCTCCCGCTCTTACACCTCTCCCATTCGGACCCCGACCGTGGATGCTGCTTTGCAGATTCCCGTTTTGCATGCAGAGGCCAGTGACGGCGGGAGCGGCCGCGCAGGTTCGGCGGAGGGGTCTCCAGCACCGGACCCTCCGCTGGTGGTGGTCGGAGTTGAGAAAATGGAGAGAGCAGACTCAGCTGATTCTTTGGCCCCCGAGCCCTCTGCTCCTCTTCCACTTGCAGCTAAAAGACCACCAAATAACCTGAGCGTAATTTTCCTTTTCTTGACATTTAATTTGATATACAGTACACGGAACGCTTATTGTGATAGATAAGTTGGTTAATTGCTGATGAGATGGCTTGTGTGACAGACAATTTGCCGTTTACACGTTTTTTTTTTCCTTGTCGGAGACAAAATATTACCTATATCAATAATCCAGAAAATTCTCATCAGTAGCTCTTCAGTTGGTTGGGTGCACGAATAAGACTCACAAAGCTTTCTGGTTTTTAGTTCTTAAATGCCCCCCAACCCTTCATAAAGCTTTTCTGGGTTTTAGTTCTTTACAAGCTTAATTAACCTGTTGGGGTTAGTAAAATGAATCCTGGTTGCCCCTGTTTTGTTTCATTGCTGTGTTTAGAAACCTAAGTAGAGTCTTTGAATGGTGTCAATGCCAAACTTCATAAGCCTCTCTACTATGTGACAGCGAAGACTCCCTCTCTCTCTTTCTGCAAAATTTGTCTTGATTTATGCTCAGATATGACCTTCAAAAGTGTCTGCTAACCACAGGGGGCACCCCAGTATTGGAACAAGATAATGAAATCTTCTTGCATTTATGTAACTGATGGCACCGTAGTTTCCACTCCACTTTGTGATCACCCTACGTAAAGCATTTCCTCATTTAATGTGAGTTTTATTATTAGTACTTGATAGCGACTGCCACTGCTAGTATGATTCTTTGTTAGCATTTCTGAAGTGCCCTCCCTCAATTTATTTGCATTCCTCATTTTGGTAACATGAAGCTGATTCATGCCTACATTTATGCCAGAACGTGACACAGGAAGGTACCTCGGAATCTTCCGCAAATGTCGCCAGCGATGTGCCCGCTTTTAATGAGTCTTATGGTTTTGTTGAGAAAGTGTGGCAAAAAAGGGTAGACACTGATTTAGAGAGGCTAGAAGCGGGGCTAAGAAGAGCTAGATCTGGGATTAGAGAAGCTAAGACTGGGAACCCGATGGGGGACCCGGACTACGTTCCCGTAGGTCCAATGTACAGGAATGCCAATGCCTTTCACAGGTAATGAATTCCCAAGTCTCTGATGAACGAACATAGCAATGTCATATAATCAGTCAAACTTACCAATTAGGACTCATTTATTTGGGATCTGAATACTTACAAGGCTTTTGCTTTTTATTTCTTTGGGGTTGTTCCCAACCTTTACAAATTCCAATTAATTAGAGAGCAAGACTGTGACACCATCATGTTGATGCAGACAAAAGTCGGTTGTATCTTAATTGAAGAGCGACACTACCAGATCATCCAACATTGACCCAATTAATGGGATGTCTTTGCACGAGTCATTAAACATCAGTGATCACCAACCAGTTGGACTCAATTGATTGCATCTTTAGATAAGAAGCTATGGAAGATTAGTGGGTCCTGATCGAGAATTAACAGCTGGTATGGAATAGACTTTTGACTGCAATACCCCAGAGTGGAATGTTTGCCTCTTAATTTTACTTAATATTACATGTTACTGGAAGTACGTATATCTTGCGTCTAATATTTTCATAGAATTTACAAAATACAAGAAAAACAGGTGATATAAAAATTTTGTTGGACATTTTTACATCTGATAAAAGACTTAAATTTCAACTGCAGGAGCTACCTGGAAATGGAAAAACAGTTTAAGATATTCGTATACAAGGAGGGCGATCCCCCTGTATTCCACAATGGTCCTTGCAAGAGCATATATGCTATGGAAGGTAATTTCATCCACATGGTCGAAATAAACAAGCGATTCCGCACCAGAGATCCCCACAAAGCACATGTCTTCTTCCTCCCTTTCAGCGTGGCGATGATGGTCCAGTTCGTGTATGTGCGGGATTCGCACGATTTCGGCCCCATAAAGCGAACCGTGATTGACTATATTGATGTTGTGGCGAGCAAGTATCCATACTGGAACCGCAGCTTGGGCGCTGATCATTTTATGCTGGCCTGTCATGACTGGGTAGGTCTTTGATTTATTGTCTAGATTGCTCCACTTGATGCATGCAAGGATGCAACAATGCACGAGACTTGACAAGAACATGAGTAATAGCTGAGTAGATTGAAATCTGAGATTCTTTTGCAGGGGCCGATGGCTTCCTTTTCTGTTCCACATCTTCACAGGAACTCAATCCGAGTCTTGTGTAATGCAAATACCTCCGAAGGCTTCGACCCATCCAAGGACGTCTCGTTTCCGGAGGTAAATCTCCGCACCGGTGGGATACATGGCCTAATCGGGGGGCCATCGCCGTCGCACCGCCCGATATTGGCATTCTTCGCGGGCGGGGTTCACGGGCCCGTCAGGCCTATTCTCCTTCAGCACTGGGAAAACAAGGACGATGACATGAAGGTCCATCGGTACCTCCCTCGGGGCGTGTCTTACGATGACATGATGAGGAGGAGCAAGTTCTGCATTTGCCCGAGCGGCTACGAGGTCGCGAGCCCGAGAGTGGTGGAGGCTATCTATACGGGATGTGTGCCGGTGCTGATCTCGGATCACTACGTGCCCCCATTCAGCGACGTCTTGAAGTGGAGAAAGTTCTCGGTCGAGGTTCCAGTGAGGGGGATCCCGAATCTGAAGACGATACTCACTAGCATCTCACCGAGACAGTACATAAGGATGCAGAGGAGAGTCACGCAGGTCCGAAGGCATTTCGAGGTTCACTCTCCGCCCAAGAGATATGATGTGTTTCACATGATACTCCATTCCGTGTGGCTCAGGCGACTGAATGTTCGATTGAGCGACGATCAGTGATATGTGGGTAGGGAGAAATAATTGAATTGAATTGAATTGAATTGTAAATGTGGGAGTCGGAACAGATTGCATTTTCAAGAGCTGAAAAGGCTTTTGATGTTATTAATAACGCAATTTCGTGCAGAAGGAAAGACAAACTTGTAGCATGTTCATTTAAAAGATAAGGGAACTGACACATCATTGATTTCGGGAAGAACAGTACTGACCAACAGCAAATTCACATTCCCACCAAAAAGAAGAGAAAAAAAAGGCAATCTCAATCTCTTAGCCTTGGTTGATGGAATCATTATATTGGCTGGTGATTTTTTTTTTAAGCCTTGCTAATCAGCTTCTCCTATCCAGAGATTTTTTTTATCTTTGGCAATTTGATTTGTCTTTTTTAAGTTTTACTAGTGAATTTCATCAATCGTAATCTCTATCTTTGACTGGTGATGCGGTATTTAAACTTTACATTACGTCATTATCATTTAAACACATTCGTCACTCCGCACCTGTATCAAGTTCTAGTGCCAATTCGAGAAAAATTCTATTAAAAGCTTGGCTATGAGAGCTCAAACTCGAGCTTTACATAGAGCTTGTTCCTAGCATATTGTGGGTCCAGATTGAGGTCGACATGATGTCACTGTGTCGGGGGCTGGATATTGGATATACCCAAAAAAATAATGTAAAAATGTGTACTTTCTTGGAACGAGTCTCCAATCCACAATTTACAAGCACGTCACTTTCATCGTGTCACTAATTCTGAACGATCGCGACAAGTGGCTGTAACCCAGTTGCTGGTACTTCCAAGTGTCGCCAGTAAGGTCAAGTTCATCTTCATCTGCTTGGCATTTAGTAGTCGTTGCTTCACAACTGTCGACCGACTACGTGACTCCCTGTTAGGTCAGCGAAAAATGGCCTCCTGGCAAGCGGAGGAGCCGGAGAGAAATGACTCACAGACACAGCATACGGGGCAGCGGGAGCAGCAGAGACCAGGCATGGTAGGATCATTACTCGGCGCAGTCCTCAACACGTACGAGCACGCCAAGGAAGCGGTCGCGGGCAAGAGTAGCGAGTCTGCCACCACTGCCGAAGTCGGGCGTGCGGTCGAGGCGGGAGAAGTGAAAGGCGAGGAGACCACCGAAAAGAAGAGCGGTGAAGGAGACGAGGTGAGCGGTAAGGTGACAGACGTGAGGGGATACAAAGCGGATGTCGCGAGGAGAGCCAGAGGGGTTGTTTGCCGACAAGAAGGAGGAGACCAAGCGAAGGGCTTCCGAGATTGCGGAAGCAACTGATCAGGTCGGATTGTCCTTTCTTTTGAGGTCGTGTGATGACTCTTGAGAGGTTCCAAAATATTGACCGGGTCCACCTCTTATGGGTCCAGCTAAAACAAATAAATAAAAAGGAGGAAGAAACGGTTGACAAGAGAAATGGAAAAAAAAAAAAAACTGTTCCGTGCAGTTTTCTCCAAAGTGGGTGCTCGATGTGCACAAAAGAAAAAGAAGGGAAAACAGCCACCCAAAAACAAAAGAAAGAAAGAAGGCAGAGAAGAAACAAAGAAAAAGGAAAGATCTTTATGATCCCATTTTGAAGCTAAGATATTGATAGAATTTGCTCAAATGTGAGTATGTTTGTGAGATCGATGGCTAAGAGTTGATGGTCTTCGTTTGTCAAGAATCGCCTCCGAATTCTCTGATTGCGATTAGATTGTTGATTCATTATTGTAATGAGAAACTGTAATTGTTGATCTTAGAGATCCTCTAGGGTGTGACTATAGAAATATAATTGATGTATTTTGCTATTCTTTGTGATTAGTAAAAGATTTTTGGACCGTCTATGGTTTTCCCCGATTGGATTTTCCATGTTAAATCGTTGGTGTTTTTGTTAGCCTCGTCTTCTTATTATTTCCGTATTATATTTGCATATCGTGAGAGTATATTAGCTGGTTGTTGTTGAGGCTAAGTTAATTTTGTCACGTCTAATTTTTCGGAAGAGAAATTGATCCTGAATTAAATTTAGCTATTAGAGGAATTGAAATTGGGTTCCCCAACACAAAAATACAAAATGGGGATATGGGAATTAGTCTTTTACTCAATAATCACTGATGAATCAAGTCTGTTCGATGTAATACTGGGATGTCACAAGTGAGCTCCATGTTCTTTATTCGCCTCTTTTGAAGACGTACCTTGCCTCTGTTTCACGAAAAATTGGCAACAAAAACTTTTAGTTGATCCGGTATACATTTTTGTAACTGGTAAGTGCACTGGAGCTCTGGTTATGATGCGTGCAGCTTTTCTTCCTTGGCCGAAACGATATATGTGGCTGGAAAAGCTCACTTCTCACCAATCTTCTAGGCACATAATTTGTTGATTAGTGTAATCATGAAATTCGACATAGAGACGCAGGGAAGGGAGAGCGAAGCAGAGAAATATGAGCAGAAGAAAGTGGAAGCGCTCGAATTGAAGGCAAGTGAATACGAGGAGGAAGAAGCTCGCATGGCGGAGATGGCTAGGAATATGAGGTTGCAAGGTGTGATTTTGTCCATGTAAATTTGATTTCCATTCATTACTAGCTGGGTTTTCAGTTGTATGATGAGAGTGATGAAGTGCAAATCAAAACCATCATGAATGGGGCTCAATAGGGCGAAGGCGGCGAGACACAACATCTTCACTGCGGGGAGGAGTGTAACCGGAGCCATGAAGGAAAAACTTACTCAACCTACGAACATTCTGAGAGAGACTCGGGCGGCACGCGAGCATGGGGGTGCACATAGAAAAGATCCCACTAGTGCAACCGAAGAGGTGGTCGTGATCGATGATAAGATCGAAGAGACCTTACCGGCTGATATGAAAGCATCCGAGGACAACCTGGGACATCGATAGAGTCCAACAAACGAGTCCGTTCTAAAGCTTTTCCGCCGAGTGATTCGATCAAAGCTTCGTTGCGGGATGAATAGAGGTGGGTTTTGGGAGATTCTTAAGTGAAGGTGATTTTGTTAAAGTTATTCATAATCAAAATGTGACAGAACAAAAGATGCAACCCTGATCCATGTCAACAAATTTTTGGTCTCAAAGGGTATCCTCTCTGTTCGAGAAAATCAAATTTGGTCTGTTCTGGTATATTGCAGAAGCAAATCCAAAACCCTTGTGTGTGGCGCAAAGCATTGAGCTGAAGACAGTATAAAATGAAAAATGAAAGACAATACATATACAAGGAATCCCGAAGACATTACTGAAGAACATAAGCTGTGATCAGTCGAGAGCGTCGACGTAGATCGTTAGACATGTACAGTCTCATCAAACTACTCAATCCTCTAATTGAACCACCTTAGGATCAACTTCAATCCTAGCAACCCCGACCTCACGAACCTTGGGCACCTCCACCTCCCCCACCACCAGCTCAGCCACCTCCCCGTCCTCCCCTCTCATCACCTTCTCCTCCGCTTCCTCATCTACGTAGTTCGGGTCCTTCTCGTCGATTGCCGGCGGTGTTGGGGCCAGCTCGCTCTCCGCCGGATCCTCTGGGCCCTCCCACGTGTACTTGCCACCGCGGCCGGACTTGGGCGGTGGGCGGCCGATGCCGCCGAGGCCGTCGGCTGGGTGGCGCTCCATCCGCTGCACGCCCTTGTCCAGCAGCTTCCTCTCTATGTACTTCAAGGTGTCCACGCTGTGAGCCTCCACCTCCACCTTCTCCACCCTCTTCTTGCCTTCCTCGTCGCGGGTCACGACGGGGAGCGTCGTTGTGTCTTTCCGGGGGTCGACTCGCTTCATGATTCTGTCGCTCTTCGGAAGAAGAAACCAAAGCTTGAGAAGGGTTTTGTTTTTTGGATGGAAACTGATCGATTTGTCGCTGCACCGTCCGTGCAGGTCTAAGCATATTTATATCTGTGGGGGAAAAATCGAGAACTTGGGATGCTAGAAGGTCCTGGAAAGTAATAATGGAGATATGGGCAAAAGATGGTGCTCGAAATGTCTAGGACTTCAGTTGGAACCTAAAAAAAAGAGAAAAAGAAAGTTTGCGGTAGGCTATTGATTAAAGACATCGAGTTTGCATTTCTCTTTTGTTTTGATTATGACCAGTAAACCTGGTAACTGAAACCAATTTCTTGGATAAATATTTCTTAACGAACTCAATTTACTTTTAAGGGGAACACAGTTGTTTGCTTTTATCCATGCGATGTTCAATTTCATCCTTAAATTTTGCTTCTGTTGTTCAATTTAATCAGAAAGTAAATATAATTTGGTTGGTTTAATTAATCAAGTTCATATATCAATCCAACTTAGTCGTATTGCTTATGTACAACTTTTACGTGCGTTCTCAAACACCATATTGCAAGATGTGCAGGAAAATTGAGTGTGATTTTCTAATTACAATGAAATTAAGTTGCACATAAAATTAGTCGGAAAACCTCGCAATGAATCACATAATAGTATGTTTATTTAGATATAATTTAAGGTGGACATTAGTATTAGACAATCAATTAGATTGGCATGCTTCACAAACACTTTATACTGGATGTTTGTTACTAATTTGGAAAATATTTCATAAACTTGAAAATAGAAAAACAAAAAAAACCACAATATAATTATGGGCAATTTGATCTAATGATAATATTTCAAATAATATACTTACTCATTACCCACAAATCGCTTATGGGCCTCGCAGTCAATCAACCTAAGAAGTCCACCGTCATTATAGGCTTTCCCGGAAAAAAGAGTCTTTTACGTAATGTTGGGCTCGGTAATGTTGGGCTCAAACCTAATTGTTATAGAATAAGAAAACTAGTTAAAACCGAGTTCTAATAAATTATACTAATGTAAAACTAATCAATTAGTTTAATAAAGCTAATTAACTTGTTAGTTGCTGACAGAATAGTAACCAAATGTTTACGTGTGTTATTTGCGTGTCCATGCCTATTAAAGATAAGAAAAATTAGGGTAATGTTGGGATAGGTGGCTTTTGGCTTTTGACTTTATGTTTTTCTCTTTTATTGTTACTGAAATATATAAAATTTGAGATGCAAATAACTCTTCACATTATTCGAAGCGGGAAGACTAGTTCTTATTTCGTTCCTTACCATGAAAGGTCTAGTTCTTATTTCGTTCCTTACCATAAACGGTCTCTCTTTCCTTTCGTTGTTGTTCCAATTTGGCTACAGACATTCCTACTGGGCTGTCACAAACAAGAAATCCCAATCTCAATCCCACTGGCCCCGATGTCGTAACTCCATTGTACTTCTCCTCGTGATGACATCATCGCATCGAAATGGAACAACGCTCGATTTCGTATCGAACTTTGACCTTTCGGATTCGAGAAAAGCCAGAGGGAAAAAACAAGATCACCCGACGAAATAAGGAGCTCAAGATCCACCCAAGCTTTTCCTTCTCGGTATCACCGTTGGTCCGTGTAGTTTCAAAATTAACGAGTGCGAAGTCACCGCATATTCCTCTCATCATTGAGCAACGAGAGAAGAACAAAATCTCATAGCAGGACCCCAGAAACATCAAGAGTCCTCGATGTGCCATATAAGTTGATATCGCCGCGTGCTCATTGAAAAGAACTATGCGAGCTGCTCAAAGCTACGGTACAATGCACGATCCGAGTCAATCTAGAAATTGCAACGAGTCATCTCAAACATCACGTTTCTAATTGTCTTGTCCCGCCGCACATACAAAGCTAAGGCGCTTTGCATACACTTAGTTTGGCATTATTTCGGTGGATCACATGCTTTACGCGGAGAAAATTTGTGTTGCTTTGTCCTTCCCTGCCGGCATGTGTGTGGACGTCTCTCATAATTCAACGATTTGTAGTCGATTAGGTGCGGTTTAGGATTTTAATCGTGGCCTTTTGAGTTTTAACTATGCCATTTTAGGTCCCTTATAATTGTTTAGGTTTGTATGTATTTTAATAAGATGGCTTCTCGAGGTCTGTCTGTAAGAATCGTTTAGTACCAACTACCTCAATATATGCGTTGAGTTTTTGTAGTGGTTGAGATACTTTTCATCAATAACTATGGTTTGTTTGTAAATTGGCTTGACTTTAAATGTAGCAACAACCCCCACGCAGTGAATTTGGCCTTTAAAGCGTGAATATTGAGAATAGGGGAGACAAATAAGGGGAGGAGAGACCTTACCAAAAAAAAAAAAAGGGGAGGAGAGACCACCGCCTTGGTGGCTGTAATGGTTTGGGCTCTCTCCCCCGACAAAGGGAAGGGGTTCGAATCCTCTCACGATCGCTTAGGGTCTTAAGTGTGACGTCGGGGGTGGTGGGTCCTCCTGCTTATGTGTCACCCCAGGGTTTACTCTTCGGCTACTTACGTGGCATACTGCCAAGAACCCCACAAAAAAAAAAAAAAGGGGAGGAGAGAATTACCCACAATCTTAGACTTATTATATAGATATTGATTGAGTTTTAAATTTTTAAATTTTGCCAATTTAAATCCTTATGCAAAATTTTAATATAGTCATTCTGGTTAATTTTCACTAAAAATCACTAATGTGGTAGTTTATTCATCGTTGACTATCTTACGTGGCATACTGCTGTATTAATGATTTTTCGATGAAAACGTAGACAGAGGTCTGCATTGGAATTTTGAATAAAATTTTATACTAAATTTGACAACATTAAAAAAATTATGATTGAATTGACATCATTAGACTGAGATGTCAATTTCCTTAATATTTTCAATTAGAACTCTATCTAATATCATCTAAAATCCACTAATAACTACTAAATGTATAAACTATTAGATGAAAATGTAATTTAATATTTAAATTTTATACCATTTGTGGATCCCGTCACCTAACAAAATCCAAGGTGCAAATAACATATCATAACAGCAAGTGAAGCACAAATGCAACCTGAGTAACAAACGTCGAGGCTGATTTTTTTTTTTTTCGGATTTCTTTTGCGGAAGATTTATCACGCGGGGGGACAACGCTGAGATGTACTATAGTTTGTTAATACTTCCAACTTTCCGTAATAGAGCCAAAAATAATGAAAATAAAATAAAATTAAAGTCTAGTTTAAGAGGAGCTATGCACGGAGGTGGTTCCGGCCCACGGTTGATGGCGTGGTTGTGTGAACTGTGGGAAGGAGGACGACGGCATCGTGAACATCGATGAAACGACAGAAGCACGACAGGAACATGTCATTGTGATTGTACTTGGATTTGTCCTCGTGCGTATTGTTAACACCGGGAGATCCAAATGAGAAATCGCAGGGCATAAACCCCAAATAATACCTCGGATCCTTCCTTGATCTGAATGACGTTCGTCCTCACTCCTCTTTTGTCCCCATTTCCTCCTCTCTTTTTTATTTGGCAATGGCATCCTCTTATTTTACGGCCGGCGTCACCTCACAGTGCGCAACACCCTCTCTCTCTCTCTCTCTCTCTCTCTCTCTCTCTCACCTTCTGTTTCTTCATCTTACTCCATTTGGACGACGATCTCGTGGTCTTACAAGTCGGCAGTGAGTTATCTTCTTTACGCGCTCTCCTGCATGTTGTTTACCTTTGGTGCTGGCTTGCTTCCTGGATTAACGTTGTCGTCTTGGATGTGAATATATGTAATCAGAGAAACGTCTTAGAACAACAAGGGCATTGCCACATCCGGTTTAGAGGAAAGTGTTGGTTCAGTAGAGTTTCGTTTGTGATTCTTGATTGTGCGACTCTTTTGCTGTAGCTTTTTCAAAAGAAAAAGAAGTCTCTCTGGGAAAGTTGGCATCGCAAATGTGGTTGGTTTAATTTTATGTCTCTTTTGCGTAGATAGTTGGTTTAGCGTCTAAATTGATTGTAGCTTTGGTGAAGTTGCAGCTTAGCATGTTTCGACTGTTTATCTGATTTGGTTGGATTGTCATACGGGTACAGGAGCCGAGAAACTTGTCGAAATTACTAGCTGCATACTGGGCACTTTCCTCTGCTCAATCCCACTGTGGGCATTTCGATGGGAGGTGAAAGTGTGAACGAATCATGGTTGGGAAATTTCTGGCGGGGCTCGCGGCACAAAGCGCAAGAGCATGAGAAAGCCATGATCGGAATTCTGTCTTTTGAGGTCGTGAGCCTAATGTCCAAAGTGGTTAAGTTATGGCATTGCTTGAGCGACGTTGAGATTCTTCGGTTGAGAGAAGAGATGGTGAGATCGGTGGGCATCAGGAAGCTTGTAAGTGAAGATGACAGATACGTCATGAATCTCGTGATGGACGAGATCATCGACAATTTCGCGTACGTGGCCAGGGCGGTGGTCAGGCTTGCGAGGAGGTGTGCCGACCCTGTGTACCACCAAATCGGAAGCTTCTTTGACGACCCAATAAACAACTACATCAAGTGGTTTGGTTGGGAGTATAAGTGGAAGAAGATGGACAGA
>MU090071.1:0-47067 GCA_014858505.1 Corymbia citriodora subsp. variegata
AATTTCTTGTTCCTTCAAGGGATGACTCGATTCAGTTTGCTGCTGCCGAATCAGGGAGGACAGATGGCTGAATTCTGGGAAAATAGGGGGCCCTGCAAACCGAGGTGAACCTGTGCTAGTGTCTGACCTTATACAAACAGAAACAGGGGAATGGGATTCCCACCTACTAGCTGAACTTTTCCCAGAACATATAGTGCAAGAGATTCTTGCCACGCCACTAAGCCTACGCCCAGAACCGGACAAACTACTTTGGATCGCAAATAGCTCAGGCTCATACCAAGTCAAAAGTGGATACAATATATTACGAACCAAACAGGCAAGCAAAGCAGCTCAAACACTAACATCTTCCTATCAAAACCCAAAACGTCTGTGGGCCGAGATCTAGACGCTACAAGTATACCCCAAGATTAAATTCTTTCTATGGGGAATCTGCAATAATGCCCTCCCGACAAAGGACAATCTGCATCGCCGAAGTCTTTTACCTGACCCGAAGTGCCCTTTTTGCGAGGCCGCACCAGAAACCATTGAGCACCTTTTCCTCCTCTGTAGCTGGACAAAAATGATATGGACAGACCCGAAATTACGAGTCGACGCACAACCAGCAACGGTGTCAAGAATGGATAAAATGATTTGCGAGATCCTTACCTCGAACGCCTCTCCACAGTACAAAGCTTTGTTTGCAGGTACTCTTTGGGCGATCTGGAAACAAAGAAATTCGTGGGTTTTTAGAGGAAAACAACCGACCAAAGGACGCTATCAACGAAGCAGAACAAGCGCATCAGATTTTTACCAGGTGGAGCACCATCGCCGGCAGCAAATCTGGGAACTCAGACCCAACGATGGTGAACTGGACTCCTCCAGAACAGGGCGCCCTCAAGATCAACCTGGACGCCGCTTGGTCAAGCTCGAGAATGGAAGGATCAGCGGCGGTACTCTGCAGAAATAGCCAAGGCTAGCTCACGGACGGTTTTGCTGGAAAAATCAGGGCTCCTTCTGCACATCTCGCCGAAACCCTAACCCTCCGCAGCGCACTTCAGTGGATTAATGAAAGAAGGAAAGTTCAACTCAGTTCAGAATCTGAACTAATCGCTGCAACTCCCAAAGTCATTCTGACTTCTGACTGCAAGGCTGCAGTAAGTCACGTGCTTGGCATGGAGAAAGTCCCGTGGGCCGCCCGCTCAGTTGTTGAAGATTGTAGGTGGTTGCTGGCCCAACTTGACAACGTCCACCTAATCTACGAGCCGCGCTCTACAAACCGGGCCGCAGATTGGGTCGCCAAAACCCACCTAGCAGGAGCACTTACGCCAAACTGGGTCACCCGCCCCCTGCCTCCTCTCGCGTCTATTTTATGTCTTGAGTTTCGATCTGAATGTAAGCAAACTACTGCTGAATTATGAATGAAAGCTGTTTTAACGTCAAAAAAAAAAAAAGTTTGCTGCTGTCCAACCTTACGTAATGTTTGCTTGGATTTGACGCAATGAGGGAGCCAGAAATTTCGCTCAGAGGGCCAAGTTACTTGCACAAATTGACTTTTCATTTTTAATACCAAGATTTGATAACAATTAGTGTTGAGGTATAACAACTTATTTAATTAAGCTATAATGGCAAAAAACCAAGCTGTCCATGAAGATCTAAGATGTAATAAAATAATATACCATAAATGTGTGAAAAATTAAAAAATAAAAAGTTTAAACTTCAATTGCATTTCGTACATAAAGTTAAGGACTAATGAAAGCTGAGGAAGAATTGGCTCAAAATAGGAGGGCTCAGTAAGGAGCTTGTGTTCCCAGATATTAATAGTTATAGGATAGAGACCCAATGCCGAACGCTTTTAAGTCCTGAGGATCAACTGTCTTCTCATGAACCAAAATTGACTCATTCTAATAGGTTTTGCTTTCAATCTTGGGAAGCTAGATATAAATTTTTATAAAAAGAACAAGCTGAGCTGATCTCGACATTTAACTTAGCTATTGAGATTGAATTAAAAGTGAAATTTGACTTTAAACTTTCATGTTTGATTTGACAAATGATTATACTTGGTAATTTCATACCTGGATAATAAACAATGACACAATCCCAAATCATCGGCATTAATAAAAATAAAAATGAAAAAAAAAACATATTCAAAGTACATTTATCAATATATGTCCGCTAGAGCGTAGGCAAAGTACCTAGTTTTAGTCTTATTCCTTTCTCATCGCAAGGCACTTCAAACTCCGACTCTAGTAGTCTGTTATCCCGCCTTGTACGTGGTGCGGCTAAATGACCCAACTGCCCTCACTTTTTGATGAATTTCCATAAAAATATTCGGACTACGAAAAATCCCCGACTCTTTCCTCGTTCTCTCCCCGCCACAAGTCAGTCACCGCAAGCCTCCGCCATCTCGCTGCTGCGTTGCCGTCGACGTCGTCTCCCCTTCCCGTGCCACCACCCCTCATCGCGGAACCCCCGGCCATCGCCTAAGTCGATCACTTCACATCCCGTCTCGGCCAAGCCACCATCTCCGTCCCCGACTCTTTCTCCTTGAGGAAAACCTTGCTCGCGGGGGCCGTCTATTCGCGGCCATGGGCAAGACCAGATCTGAGGTCGCCCGAAGCCGAAGATGCCGGATTCGGCTCACAACTCACAGACTGCAGTGGTGTCGGGCTCGGAGTGGCATCCAGCAGCTCAATTTTGGACTCGACGACGAGGCCAGGACAAGATGGCGGCGACGAGTGGGCAAGCTGCTGCAGTGGTGGTCGGCCGACGTTCGGTGGCGACGCTATGTCTATTCATTGGGTCTGCGCTTCTTGTCATTGTTCATGTGTTAGAGAGAGCGCTTCATTTCTAAGACAGGAGGAGAGAGAATATCATCAAGGGCAAATTGGGAAAATGGGGAGAGGGGAAGATGGAAAAGGAAAAGGGAAAAAAAAGAGAGAAATGGAGAATAAATTTGGACTCCACCAACAGGGCACTGGTACTAGATAGTCGGTTTCAACCATGATAAACTTAAGATTTAATCTTCGCATTAACAAGAAATGAAATTACACTAACATAAAGGAGGACATGTATTAAAGGAAAAAATCGAAAACTCTTTGGTCCTCAAATATATGCTTCTCCAATCATTCGAAAAATCTTTTTTGGTGGGCTAAATAACTGATGGATCACCAAATAATGGATTTCAACTGCAAATTCAAAACTTTTCAAGTTTTTTCAAATTTCAACATTTTGTGCTAGAAATATAAGAAATTGCACGTACTTATGACATGCTATGATTGGAATTGATCCATTAAGGAATCATATAAGAGAAATACTTGCATAAATCATGGCCCTTGACATTCATTTATTTGCACAAATCCATGTGATACCTACATGATTAGCAGTTTTAATAGATTCGATTTATGTGAACTTGAGTCCTAGCAAGCCTAATGCAATTGGACCTATTTAAGTTAGGAGAAAGATTGAACTTCTTGAGAAACAAAGATGGAAATCCATCCTGAAGTCTTTGTCCAACCCTCTCATGAAGGGAAGGGAAAGCCTCGAATGATGTGTATCTAGTCAATTCGCTTTTTATGCATTGATCTGCACATAGCCAAATTCCATGACAAATAGACTCAATGTGTTAGTATGTACACACATGCGTGGCTCTTGCAAATTCGACACCTAGAAAGTTCCAAGAAACCTAGGTGGCTTTAATGTGTTAGTATGTACACACATGCGTGTCTCTTGCAAATTCGACACCTAGAAAGTTCCAAGAAACCTAGGTGGCTATTAAAAAAAAGCATAAGACACTCAATTCACAATTGAAATGTTTCGAAATTCTAAGGAGGATCTACATTTTCTTCGCAATTTTCGCAAACAATCAGCTATAGTCTTTCTCTCGACACCCTTCTAGGTTAATAAATTAGCTCAAACTAATATAAAAAACCTAAACCGATATCTTTTAATTTTTTGAATCATTAGGTGAAATTAAAGTACATAAACCTCGAAGAAGATCAGCCAACTAGAATTGCCCAATCTATTATATAAAGTTAAAGCTAAAGCCAAGGGAGTGTTTGTTCATCTACTCGTAACGAGACGCTTCTTTATAGCTCCATATTGTTACATGACAAACACTTGATTTTGTATTGCAATGTAGCCCAATAACCTTATATATAATCGTTATGTCATCTGGTACTCTTGTGTGTTATTTTCCAATGCTAAGTATAGGTAAAGTCAAACATTTAAGAATCTTTAAATACTAAAAATTTGATTTTATCTTGAGGTGAGCTTAGTCAAAACACTTAATTTAAACTTAACCAAAATTATTGAACTAAACTACGATTAGGATATTTACTAACTTAACAAATTTTATGCCCTTTTTCAAATGTTTAGGACATAATAGCATTTGGGCCAAATGTCTATCATTATTAGTGCAATCTTTCGTATACTCTCCCAGTATTACATAATTTATCTTATTTTAATTTTTTTCATTTATAATCACTTTATTATTTTTTTTCTTGTAAATTTAAATTTCAAACACATAAGTAAGTCGTAATATATAAAAACATGATCCCACATATATCTAATCAATGTTTCATCAATGTCTTTAATATAGTGTGCATTTCTTTTGTCATCACTTATGATTTTGTTTAATTTATTTTTATTTTTTGAAATCTCACTTATCCACTTTATGTTTTTGCATCATATAAAAGTAAAACAAAAAACTAATGGTGGTATTAATGCCTATTTGCGTTAGCAAGCTGAACAAGATTATCACAATTATTTCAAGTTTAATGCAAACTTTGTGAAATTTATGATTGATTAGACCAACTCCTCGGAGTTGATAACAAAAGAGATATTATGTCCCATCAAGCTCAAATAGATCATTTGATCATCTAAGCCAACATAAACAAGGATGCCCTTGTCGAAAATAACCACTATTGTTCCATGTATTGCTCGAAAACGATCCAACCCAAGGATACTACTTAAAGCTCCTGTAGACTTTCCCCTATTTATGTCACGCCCCGACTTTCGAGCTCGCGACAACCCCTTCTCTTGGTCGATAGAAAGCGACGTCCCAGGACTCGTCGACGACCATTCATTTTAATCTTTCGTTATGTGCAAGCGGAAGACAAATCATCCCTAGTCCAACAAACAATCAATCAATCAATCAATCAATCAAGAATAGAGGGATGAACAGCAAGAATAACCATCACTACTCATTTACACAATTTACTAGATTAACCAATGGAGGATTGTTTCTCAATACACGCCCGACAAAAAGAGCCGATCCATGCTCTAAGCCAAACCAAAAAGGAACTAGGCTAGGCTAATCTAGCTGTACATAATGAACCCTCGGGTTTAGCACCACTGTCACTCGGACCCATCGGACTCGACTCCGTCAAGTCAATCACTAGTCGAGCGGGGGCAAGATTCTCCACTGTGGGTGCACCTTTTTTTTGGGCCTGAAAATGGTTAACCACAACGGGTTGAGATAAAATTTCAGTGAGTTCTTCTCCTAAGCCCCTATTAATACACCAACTCAACCTAGGGCATCTCTCCAAAACCACCCCTCACTTAACCCAACAACAAGCAACCAGCAATCAGCAATTAAACCATAGACAAGGTCAACCAACAATCAAAAATTGGTTCGCATGCAACCTTACCTGGTATGTCATACCCTGCACGTTCAACCTCATTCAATGCAAGCAATGCAACCCACAATCGAATAGTCGGTTCGCATGCAACCTTACCTGGTATGTCATACCCTGCACGTTATAAGTCAGAACAATACACGCAATGCATATGGCCGTTAGATGATGCAGTTCATCAATCACATGCGAGTCGCGTCACAAGCGATCTCATCTGGCCATTGCCATCTCTGCACGTTATCAATTCATGCGAGCGTGTCATAAATGATGTGATCATCTCATGCATTATCGAAACCAATGATGCCATGTTTTCTCATGCACTTTCGCATCCACACGTGTTCCGATTATTACTGCCTCACAGGGTTACAACTTGGTCGAGGCGCAATGACGCTACAGTGCCCTTCCTTCACAGAGGCGCAACTGTGCCCTTCCATGCAGGCCGAGGCGCTACGGCGCTACGGTGCCTTTCCTCCGTAGAGGCGCAATCGTGCCCTTCCGTACCCTCCGAGGCGCCACGGTGCTACGGCGCTACGACGCCCTTCCTCCATAGAAGCGCAACCGTGCCCTCCCTTTCCATAATCTCCGATAAATCGGGTTTAACTTAGTGATCATGCAAGCATACCATCACAATCCACTTATTATCTTTGAGCATTAGCCAATGCACACATGTTTGCATATAAAACCTCAAATCACTTTAAACAAAAGCGGTCCATTTCCGGTGTCCCTCGGACAAACCATTTTCTCCCTCATTTCTCATAAAAGCGGGCCATTTTCGGTGTCCTTCGGACAAACCATTTTTCCCCTTTTCATGAAAATCACATGGTTCATGCGGATGTTCATGCCACGACACATCAAATTCACTTCATATGATCAAGATACATGAAATTATGCACAATTTCACTTTCGGATGAACAGTACTGTGAACAGTAATCGTGAACAATAATCCATGAATAGTAATCAATGAACAGTATTCCATGAATAGTAATTTCAAGAATTCAATTATTAATAAATTAAATTCAGAAATTAAACAAAACATTGATTAAACACAAATTAATCAATCAATTAAACTAAACAAGCTTAATTATCACATAAACCACACATAAGCAACATTCAAGCATAATCAAGCATAATTAAGCAAGATTAAGCTAAGCTAATCTTAGTAATCTATCTAACCACCTATCTTAGGGCTAATACAACTTAATTAAACACATTAATCAACCCTTAGCACTAATTAACCCAACCCTAAGCAAGTTTAGGTACTAAATAGGGATTATGGGCTAAACTCACCCATTAAGTGGGCTGGCAACATGAGCACGGCGGCAATAACGAACCCGACACCCGAGGACTTCCACCACAGCGATCCAAGGTGGTCCCGGGGTCAAAATAGCAGCAACAACCTCTGCTTCCCATTGCAACCTCAGAAAACAACATTGCTTGAAGAGAAAGTGGCTGACCGAAGTTGAACAGGCTGCCCGGAGCTTCGGCAAGCCGTGGGCCAGCAACTGGCGGCACTTGGGGGTCGAGAGGGAACCACTTGTGGCCGGTATGGGTGGTGGTTTGGCTAGAATGGGAGAAAAACAGAGGAAAAGGCGAAACAAAGTTGCTGCAGGCAGAACAATGACAGTCCGGCAACAATCGGCTTTCGGTTGCCGTACGGGTTGGCCGGTAGCTCCTTTCAATGATCGGCCGACGTTCTCTGAATGGAAATTCTCTTCTGAACACGATGGTGGGTGACATGAGATGAGATTCCCACGGGAATGCCATGAACAACTCAGATTTCGGTGGAAGGTTAGAAGCTAAAAATTGCAGAAAGAAAGGAAACGAGGAGAGGGGCTGCGATTTTTGGAGCTGAAGAGAGGAGAGAAAGAGTGAAGTGAGGGCTTTTAGAAGACCCCTTCAATGCTATTAAATGCCTTCTATACTCCCCCAAGCAAGTGACATCATTTTCTCTCTCTTCCTTTGACTTTTCTTCAAAATATCCAAGGGTATTTTGGTCATTTCAACCTTGCACATTTCCCAATGTGCCCTTGGTCTGAAAGTGAAAGGAAGGCCTAGGAAACAGGCTGGAAAATGAATAGGAATGGGCTTGGGAATTTGTTGAGCTCGAATCGGCTCAAATTTAAACAACGGGCTCGGAAGGGTAAATGCTCGATTTGGTCCAACGGGCTCGTTTGTTTGTCTCGGTCTTCCACGGTGGCCATCCCACCTTGGGCACGAGGCCCTCACTATTCTTGCCCAGCCCACGTCCTCATAGGCTCGGTTTCTCGGTCCAAAATTCCTTTCTCAAAAACTCGGCTCAACCAGCACTGTTGATTGTCGAGGAAGCTATAACATCCTAAAATTCGAGCCCTTTAAGGGATGAATGAACATTAGTTTTGCCAATGCATTATTGGTTGATCTCATTCGGAACTGATCACTCCTAAGATACTGACCTTGAGGGGAAAGGCTAATAAGGATAGAACTCGTGTGACTAAAGAACTTGACCTTGGAAAACGACTAGACCGTGAGACTTGCGTAAGGACGATCTTGTAGATGTGCAGGCCGATTTCAGGGACGAGTAGAAGTCGATTCGCGGACAGAAATAATGGGACGACGGGTGATTCCGTCTACTGTTATCGAACCCGCGAATGGCTATATGTCGATCCTTGATAATCGTGTACTTTGAAATAAAAATCGATCATTCGCAATTTCATGTAGTCAAGGACGTCCATGTGTCGAGAAGTCTTGAACGTGAATTGGCACGAGTCGGTTACGCGTGAATCCTCAAAGCCGCCTGTCAGTCTGAGTAGTACCAAAATGGCATTCAGGCGAAATTGACATGGCATGAAAATCCAATATTGGACTTCGAATTTTCGGGAATGTTCGAGAAGGACTTTTGGATGATGCTTCTTAGACAGTCGACACTGCCAGTTGAGCCGAGTATTTGGAAAAGGGATTTTCGGACCAAGAAAACGAGCCTACGAGGATGTGGGCCGGGCAAGAACAGTGTGGGCCTCATGCCCAAGGTGGGACAGCCACCATGGAAGGCCCGAGGCAAGCGAGTGAGCCCGTTGGGCCAAACCGACTCTTTACCCTTCCGAGCCCATTGTCTAAAACCGAGCCAATTCAAACCCAATAAATCCCCGAGCCCGTTCCTATTCATTTTCAAGCCCATTTCCTAGGCCCGCCCCTTTCATTTTCAGCCCAAGGACATATTGGGAAATATGCAAGGTGGAAATGACCAAAATGCCCTTGGATATTTTGAAGAAAAGTCAAAAAGGAAGAGAGATAAGATGAGGTCATTGTTTGGCAAGTGGGGCAAGCCTTGATGGCTTGGATAAGGCTTATCCTTCAGCCTTCACTTCACTCTCTCTCTCCCCTCTTCATCTTCTCTAAAATCGCAGCACCTCTCTCCCATGGTTTTCCTTCCTTCCTTCTGTTTTTCAATTTGACCGTTCACCGAAATCTGAGTTGTTCATTGCCTTTCCGTTGGAATCTCGTCTCGTGCCATCTGCCGTTGTGTTCAGAAGACAAAAAATGTTCAGATAGCGTCGGCCGATTACCGGAACGAGCTGCTGGTCAACCCGTATTCCGGCTGAAAGCCACCACCGGCCTGACCGTTTTCTGACCGCCTACTGCTATTTTGTTTTGTTGTTTCGGCCATTTTCCTCCCTTTCCGACCCAATCACCGCCCATACCAACCACAAGTGGTTCCCCCTCGACCCCCAGGTGCCATTGGTCGCTGGCCCGCCGCTCGCCGGAGCTCCGGGCAGCCCGTTCAACTCCGGTCAGCAACTTTCCTCCTGTGCAGTCAGTTTTTCAGAGTTGCAGAGAGATTTCGAGTTTGTTGCTGCTGTTCTCAGCCCCGGGACCGCCTTGGATCGCTGTGGTAGAGGTCCCCGGGTGTCGGGTTCGTCGCCGCCGCCGCGTCCGTGTCGAATCTTTTCTCTGAGTTAAGATGGCTCTCTTGGACCAATTGCCCTTTGGATTTCCAAGCTACCGATCTCGATTTGAAGAACCTAGTGGTTCTTGAGCTTTCTGGGAATTTCATTGCTGAAGAGTGGGTAGGATGGTATCAAATTATGGTATGATCACGTGACATACTTTTGAGTTACATTTACTCTTCCTTTTTTTCTGAATTTCAACTTACTTGCTTTATAGGTAGCAAACCAGTTGAAGGTCTTAAAGCTCGTGGATTGTTTTTCCCTTAGAAAGACGCCTAACTTCTCTGCAATCTCAAAACTGGAGACATTGATTCTTTTAAGATGCACTCAACTAAGTATTATTGACGAGTCCATCGACAAATTACAGCATCTTGTTCAGCTAAAAATAGAACATACAACTATTGAGTCACTACCAGAGTCTATTGGCAATCTAAAATCTTTGACAGAGTTAAGAATAGAATCTGAGAGACTCTTAGTGTTGCCTCACTCGATTGGTAATTTAGGGGAGCTAAAGCATCTAATCTTGAAATGCCAAGACCTTCGAAAGCTTCCCGATTCTATTGGTCAATTGGAGTCACTGCTTGAGCTAGATGTCGCACTACTGAAGCCACATGTAGCAGGGACGAGAATTAGAGAATTACCAAATTCCATTGGAAATCTAGAAAGGTTGAAAATTTTGAATTTCCTAGGTCTCGAATTAGAAAAGCTACCAGACTTGATTGGAGGGCTCCAATCATTGGTCAAGTTGGATTTGAGTCGATCAAGAATTAAGATCTTACTTGATTGTATTGGAAATCTCAAAAAGTTGAAAGTACTAAATCTGGATTATAGCCACATAAGTGAACTTCCAAAAACCATAGGAATGTTGAAAATTTTGGAAGAATTAAATGCACGCAATACACATCTAGAGGGGGAAATTTCAAGTGAAATTGGGGCACTATCCTCATTGAAAATTTTAAAATTATCATATGGCCGCTTTAGTGGATTGTCGACAACCATCAATAAGCTTACAAATCTCCAAACACTTAACTTATGGCATTGTGATTCAATTCAACAGCTGCCAGAGCTTCCCAAGAGTCTAACAAAGTTATCCATTTCATCAAAGTCCCTGACCCCGGTCCTTGACTTCTCAAACCTAACCAATTTAGTTCTACTTTGTGTGGGACGATTAGTGCGAGAAGAGCCCAACATAGAGGGGATTGAGAGACTACGTGCTCTGAGGGATTTGACCCTGTCCGTTGGAAAAGTGGCCTTGCCTCCAACCGATTTCAGTTCCCTCTCTCAGCTACAAAGCCTCTGCGTAAGTTATGCTCACTCCCAATCTCTGACCAAGCTTCCATCCAGCCTTCGAGAGTTGACTTTATAGTATGTCAAGTCACCGATGGATTGGTCAATCTTTTCCAACTTGGAGAATCTGTCGATGCTGGATATTAGAGGATATTCGCTGGGAGAGATTCAATTTGAGGTGCTTGGAAAGCTACGGAAATTCTATGAATTGTCGATGTATGATTGTCCATTGCTCAAGACGATGCTCGTTGGGTCTGGTCTGAAGGAGATTCGGCGTTTGTTCCTGCAGGGATTGCCTCAGCTAACTGAGATTCAGGGTTTGGGAGAATTGAAATCGTTGGAGGAATTGACTTTCTGGATGTGCGATTCCATCAAAAGCTTAAACGAATATGATTTGTCTAATTTACAGAATCTGGAATGGTTGCATTTCGAGAGGTGTGAATCACTGGAGAGCATGTTGGGTGTGCCAAAATCTTGTGAACTCTGCGTCTATGGTTGCCCGAGATTCAACTGAGATGGAAAATTCAGAGAACGAATGTCCATAGATAGTCAATGATGGTAAGTCCATAGAACTAGTGTTCTTTTGTTGCTGCATTTGAGATGAAACTTTAATGTTGCTGTGTCCTGTTTTGTGAGTTCTCCTTTAGCTGACCTTTCATCTTGGTTTTGGAACCACCTCTTGTATTTGTTCATGTCGTTATCTCTGAGGGAAAATCCTTTTTCATGTATCATGAACATGTGGAACTTTCGCTCATCTCCACGGTGGTGGTTCTTAAGCTGGTTTATGTTGCGCATCAGCCTAATGTTAGGGTCGACATGCTTCACAGCACCTAAATTTTTTGGAAACACGGATAAAGTGGCAGGGAAACTTCAGAAACTTCAGTAAGAACACTAAAGATGCTAACAATGCCAGGTTCTGTAGTCGTTGAGAGTACTGGTCTCACCTTACGGTGTGTGTTTTTAATTTAGTAGAGAGCAATATGATTTGTGAGGAATGAAATGAAGGAATTAATGCCTGTTTAGCGGAAGAATGAATTGTTCATACCTGTTATGCAGCATGAGTGATTTAGTTAATTCCTTCATGAAGAATTGGAGATGCTTCCTAGTTACTTTTGAGCTGAAGTTGAGAAGCCTCAAGTCTTGAGTCACAAGGTGATTTGTGAGATATCTTTCTCCATTCTAGTATTTAGCCATTTATGTGTGAAATTTTCCCTAGAAGACAATTGATATTAGACTAAACTTGTCAATATGGTCAAGCCACTATGTCGTTGAAGACTAGGTTTAGTTGCATTGAATTGTGCATTCTGCAATTTCTAGTGTAAGGAAAGAGCAACTTTTTGTTGCTGAAGACTAGCCTTTCTCTATTCTTTCTGGTGACTTATTGCACCTTTCCTCATCTCTCTCTCTCTCTCTCTCTCTCTACGCTAATAATGTGGTTATTGTTAACTTGTTAAATAAGTCCATTTGATCTTTGTGTCTATCATTCTTACATTTATTGATGAAATGTTTTTGCACAAGCTTCTCTAAGACCATGGTGAAATGTTCTTTTACATGGACGTCCAGGCTTTGTAAAGGCACTGTTGGGCCTACAGCAGCAGAAGCAGCTTGTTCTTTCTTGAAGAATTGGAGATGCGTTCCAATTACATGACATTACCATGCCTCACGGGGGAGGACGATGCCTGGTTTACGACTAGTTGACCGCCAACCATAAGATTGTGCCGTGGCCTAAAGGGTCATAATATTCAAAGCATGTGTGGGTAGTGTGATATGAGAAAGTTTTGTGCAATGCTCTAATTATTTACATGCCTCTTACTATTGTTGTGAGGTGATTGATAGTTTCTGCAAGTCGCGTGTGCCAAGGCCAGGTAGGGTCGCTTGTGATTGCACCTATTTATTTAAACTGTCTTCTGTGGTTATTCTCTGAGGTGATATTGGATGATTTGATGGTTTAGGTTGTTTCTTAAACTCCTAAGGCGAGCAAAGTTTCTAACTGGGGCTTAGGACTTTAACTTGTTGAGTTTATCTCAACCCGTCGTGGTTAACCTTTTCAGGCCCTAGATGATGCAATACCCGAAGATTTAAGAGAGCGATCCCTCTAAGGCTAGTGAGTAGGCTGTTGTGGTCTATATATCTCTGCAGTGCACAAGAAACTGCTAACTTATCCTGCACCATTAGTCACTCCAAAGCATCAACTACAAGGTAGCTAGGCATCGAAGCCTCTTTGCTAAAACACAGACAGATGCACACACAAGCAGTACTATGTGCTCTCTCTATCTGTCCCTACACTGAGGTTTTCTCCCTCAAATAGGCTACAATCTTTCACCCTCTAATGTTACAGAAATAAGGTGTGCTATATGTCTCAATATGAAAATCCAAGATTTTAATTGATCAATCATCTTGGGTATCTGTCGAACTCATGCTATTGTCTGTAGAGGCTTTTAAAATGTAAAGTTACTCATAAATAGATCATATATATCCAATGTTGAGTTCTTTCTCATTTTATCCCCTGGAGTTGTTTGTACTGTTATTAAACCACCAATTTTTTACTTGATAGTTTCTCTTTCTCATCTGGAATCCTTGACAGTCTATCAGTCATCTTTTATGTGTGATTTGAACTAAAATTTTGTCATAATCTTATCATGCCAGAAAATTTGCATGTCCAAATATATTTTCACTCCTCGATGATCTCTTAACTGATCATATTGGTCTTTTGATCTTAATAAAGCAGGAAGAGGATATGGTAGTCTTATTCTTGCCATACTAGAAACTACTTTTGGTGCAGTTGACTAAATATGGAATATTCGATTATCTTTTCTCCTTCGCAAATGCACTTTTGCTAGCAATGCTCCAAATTATGTGGTGGTTTTAGTTTAGACACATAAATATCACCAGTAATATTATGCTTTGATGTCTGAAGGTCCTATTAGAAAGCACAATGGGGTGGGATTACTGTATTGGGCTTTAAAACCTAAGAACATCAAAACTTTTAAGACGCAAAAGATAATAGGTACCAAACTAATTTTGTGGCTCTTTTATTGTGGATGCAGGCATTGCTTGCTGATTTTGAAGTCTCTGAAGGCATATATTTTTATGAGCTCGCATTGAACATACTGGTTCGGTATATTTATGGCTAGGAGCAAATGTTACATTGGAGAATTCATGCAAAGAGGTACTCGAGTTGAAGCAGTCTCCCTTTATCTCCAATAATGATGTCAAGTATCTTATATATTGCATTAATTCACATTGCAAGCCACAACTCTTCTATAAAAGAAGTTAGAAAATGCTAAAGCAAGTTTAGAAGTTCTTGTTGATGTCTTAAGGGACCAAGTAACGATCACACAGTTAAGTCAGAACCTCTTGGAACTTGGAGATCCAGGTTCGTTTCAAGCTACATGTCAGTTTTGGGTAGGTCTATTGTTGAACTACTGTTGCTGTGATTTTTGCAACTGGTGTGAGGCTATAAATTGGGACGACATGTTAATTTTTGACAACCTGGAGTGTAGTAACATTGCATTTATGTGAACTTGATGAAATTCAAGGCTTGTTGTAGGACCATATCCTTTCGTTTACCATGGCAATTAGGTTGGTGACCCTTGGGACTTTTTTTTCGGGGGGAGGGGGGGTGGTGTTGAAACAGCCCTCAAGAGGTGAATCTTCATTTGGCAGGTTACAATGGCTCGTGTGCATAATTGGGATGTTCACCAAAAGAGAATCCGCCAAGGTGGTGCTCCTGCAAAAGGCTCTTAAAGGAATCTTTTCAACTTGGATCATGGTGGCAGAATGTGTACTCCGGGATGAGAGTACGACTTTCTCCCCATTTTCAATGAGGTGAATGAATTATGTACTGCTCCGTGATCGTAATGGTTGAGACTCTAACTTGGCTACGAGTGATTTTGGTTAGGTTTGTTTAGTCAGATTTACTGCATTACACAAAGCTTGCCATGTAAGATTTTGATTGAGAGTTTCTTGGGCTTGAGTTTTCACTTTCACTGCGCAGCACGCTAATTTTGAGTTAATATTGGGTCCATCTATTTTGTGTTGTTTCACGTATGTTTAGTAAGAATCAATTTGAATTTGAATTCTTGGGAAAAACATGGGCCTGCCTGAAATCCATTGTGGAATAAATGTCGAAAAGAGCGTTTCTGGATCAAATCATTAAGTGACTGGTGCTGTAATTTGGTGGGTCTCTTGTTTTTTTGCCTTACCTTACCTTTAAAGGGCTCGAGGGTCTTGGAGATTTCTATTATATTAGAGCATTGTAGGTATAGTCTGGTTACAAAAGTCTGTGCCATGACAATATGTATATATATTACTAAAATCTAGTTTTTGCAACTTTCAAGTATTTGATGTAGTTACATTACTAAGTCAAATTTTATTTTAAATTAAATTATTATCAAAAGCCATGACAAAAGTCTGGTTAATTTCTTTATTTATTTATTTTGTTAAATTTCCCTTCTTTGTACGTAGCATTATGTCATTAACACAATGGAAAGGTGTCATGTTAAATTGCATCCATGATTCTTTTTCAAATTTTTTTCTTTGAATTTAATTGAATTACCTAAGCCTGTTATTATAAGCCGTAGATGGAGGATATGATGGACCCATGTTAACCAACACATAGAAAAAACGATTCTGTACTTATGTCTCTGTCCTCTGATAGAGAGTCGGTGAAACACAAATCTTAACGTAAGTGGTCTCTTGACCTTTGCTGTAGTCACAGGCGCTTCTCTTGCTCTCACAAAGAGGATGAAATTAATAATTTAACATTTAAAGGTTGAGTTCATCAGTGATCTTTTCCAATGTCATGTAATGGGGAGAATATGTGCAATTGTCAACATTAATAAAATGATCTTACTATGCAAAATTTCATTAGTCATTAAGACATACCTGTAATATATGTAAGACAATCAAGTCATGGTACTTTAATAGCGATTTATATTGTTTTTCCCATGATGTTTCTATTATTTTCCTTCATTTATTACTATTATATCTTCGTTGAAATTTTAGTAGACGCAAATTTCTCAGTAAAGTTTGATAGACAAAACCTATACGAAGTATGGTTAAATGGATTAATTACACAGAACAAAAAATCGAAAGTGAATTATCTAAACATAGCCCATAATTAAGATAGACCAAAAGCCTCCGCCACTGCTTGAGCAGTAGACATTGGAGGGGATGTCTCCTGTAGATTTCTTTGGAGATTCAAAATCATCAATTCTCCGAGCACGATGTAGTAACAGGGGATCCGGTCCGGGACTTGAAGGTGAAGCCAGCAGGTGTATCGTTTGTGGATTGGTGTGTCATATTTGAGGTACGGTTGTGAACTTGTGAGGAAGGATTTATTCTTCTTATGTTTCTCAATTTCAGCCTTCAAGTTTTGAATATTATCGGTGAATGCAAAATATATAGCAAATGAAAGTTATGTTGTTTGGTACACAATATTACTTGTAGTTGTTACATGTTGGCCAACGAACAAATTATACGTGTCTTGGAAGAACTTCATGGAACTTATCGATATCATGAAACAATTGAACAGTAATCTTAATTTGACCTCCTTTGGGTTAAAGAAAAGAGGAGAGGAGGTCAATTAAAAAAAAAGATGTTAATTAATTTAATTAAAGATCCAACTCACGATGCTTAAAAAAAAAAATCAATGAGCATTTTCTTGCTTGACATAGGCAGGATTTGGATTATAAGGAGATGGAGAAGGGAAGATCTGAGGCGGTGCCATAGCGACTCCTGGCGGTGGCGGAGGCATGGCCACCATGGCTGGCAGAGGCGGGGGTGGGATGCCGTCGACTGCCGCAAGCTCAAGTGCGGCGAGGGCTTGTGCCTCCTCTCGGCCCTTATGCTTCCCCATGTGGTAGCAGCCGAAGCTCAAGACGACGAGGAAGATCGCCACCGGGGCCGACATGATGACCACGTACCCATGAGTTTCTTCGCGCTTGAATCTCGAAGATCGATCCCGAAAATTGGATGGTGCCGCTTGCGGTAAAGTCAACTGGGAGGAGATCAGGAGATAATGATAGCTATGGAATTATGGAAAGCGATAGTTCCTTGGAAATTTGAATTGACACGCTAATCCTCAAAAAGATAGGGGTACTGACGCCTCATGATTTCTTCACTTTCCCATGTAGCTCCCTCCGTACCATGATGTTCCCAAATGACTTTGACCAAGGAGACCGTCTTGCTTCTCAGCACTTGTTCTTTCCGGTCCTCAATCCGAATCGGTCTCTCCACATAGGACACCTTGTCGTCCACCTCTATCTCTTCAAAATTCAACACGTGCGTCGGGTCCGGCTCATATTTCCTTAACATTGACACGTGGAATACGTCATGCACTTGAGCAAGTCGAGGTGGTAGTGCAAGACGATAGACTAAATTCCCGATCCTTTCTAGAATCTCAAATGGTCCGACGTACCTTGGGCTCAGTTTTCCTTTCTTTCCAAATCGCGATGTACCTCACATCGACGATACTTTAAGGAACACATGATCGCCCACTTGAAATTCCAATGGCCTACGTCACCTATCCCCTTAACTCTTCTGTCTGCTCTGAGCCGTCTTTAACCTTTCTCAAATCATCTTAACGGCATCTAAAGATTGCTGTACTAACTCTGGCCCTGTAATTTTCCGCTCGCCGACTTCATCCCAACAAATAGGAGTCCTACACGGTTTGCCATACAAAGCTTCGAACGATGCCATTCTGATACTCTGCTGATAACTGTTATTATACGCGAACTCCACAAGATGAAGTTGTTCCTCCCAACTTCCTTTGAAATCCAATACACAGGCTCTCAGCATATCTTCCAAGGTTTGAATCGTTCTCTCTGATTGACCGTCTGTTTGAGGATGGTAGGCCGTACTGAACTGCAGCTTTGTCCCTATCGAAGTCTGTAGACTCTTCCAAAATGCAGCCGTAAATCTGGGGTCTCGATATGAAGTAATCATCACTAGCACCCCATGCAAACGAATAATCTGTCGCACGTACAATTCTGCATACTTCTCCAAAGCAAAATCCTTGCGTACAGCGATGAAATGAGCTGACTTCGTCAATCGGTCTACTATAACCCAAATCGCATCATTACCCCGTTGACTTCTTGGTAATCCTGTCACGAAGTCCATCGTGATGTGCTCCCATTTCCATTCGGGGATTTCAAGAGGTTGCAATAACCCTCCTGGCTTGCAATGCTGCGCTTTCACTTGTTGGCAAGTTAAACACTTCGCCACATGCTTGGCGATGTCTTGCTTCATGCCATTCCACCAATAATACTGTCGTAGATTCTAATACATCTTCGTACTGCCTGGGTGCACACTATAGTCGCTACGATGCGCTTCGGATAACAACTTCTCCTTAATTTCGGTGTCGTTTGGCACACATAGTCGTCCACGGAATTTCAAGATCCCATCCTTGGATACTTGAAAATCCGACTTTCTCTTAGTCGCGTCCATTTGCAGAATCTTTTGGATCTCAATATCCAAAGGTTGCATTGCCTTAATCTTGGCTTGAATTTCAGGTTCGATCCTAAGGGTAGCCATTAGACTGGAAAGATGGCATACCTCGAGCCGGAATTCTGAATCGCGGATTCCCTCCAACAGAATCCATTCCCGAACCATCATACTAGCAACCGATGACTTGCGACTCAAGGCGTCTGCCACTTTGTTTGCCTTGCCGGGATGGTACAGGATATCGCAGTCATAATCCTTAAGAAGTTCCATCCATCTATGCTGCCTCATGTTCGGTTCCTTTTGGAAGAACAGATACTTCAAACTTTGATGGTCCGTATAAATCTGAAATCTCTCTCCACAGAGATAATGTCTCCATATCTTCAACGCAAATATGATGGCCACCAACTCTAAGTCGTGCGTTGGATAATTCAGCTCGTGAGGCCTCAACTGCCTAGAAGCATATGTTATCACTTTACCATGTTGCATCAGAACACAACCGAGTCCCTTGTGTGACGCATCACTAAAAATCTCATATCCTCCCGAGCCTGACGGAATAGTCAAAACTGGTGCGGTAGTCAGCTTATGAAACTATGCTCGCACTTATCCGTCCACTCATATTTCATGTCCTTTTTCAGCAACTGCGTCAATGGCATAGCTATTGAAGAGAATCTTTCCACAAACCGTCTGTAATAACTAGCCAATCCCAAAAAACTACGAATCTCGGTTACTAAAGTCAATCTCAGCCAATCTATGACCGCTTCAATCTTGGTCGGGTCCACAGAAATCCCTTCGCTTGAGATCACGTGGCCTAGAAATGCCACTCGAGCCAACCAAAATTCACACTTGCTAAATTTCGCATATAGCTCGTGATTTCTTAGGGTTTGCAACATGGTCCTTAGGTGTTGCTCATGTTCATCTAGACTCTTCGAATACGCCAAAATGTTGTCAATAAACACGATCATGAACCGATCCAAATACTCCTTAAACACCCAATTCATCAAATCCATAAAAGCAGCAGGGGCATTTGTTAATCCAAAAGGCATTACCATAAACTCGTAATGGCCATAACGAGTACGGAAAGTTGTCTTCGGTATGTCCTCCTTTCGGATCCTCAATTGATGATAGCCTGTCCTTAGGTCTATCTTAGAGAATATCGACGCTCCTTGGAGTTGGCCAAACAGGTCGTCAATCCTCAGTAGCAGGTACTTATTCTTAATCGTCACTTGATTAAGCTGTCTATAGTCAATACATAACCGCAACGAACCATCCTTTTTCTTGACAAATAGGACTAGCGCTCCCCAAGGCGATGCACTCGGGCGAATAAAGCCCTTGTCCAATAATTCTTGCATCTGCACCTTCAATTCCTTCAACTCTGATAACGCCATCCTGTACGGTGCTTTCGAGATTGGTTCCGTCCCAGGAGCCAACTCGATTACGAACTCTGTCTCTCTGGTTGGGAGCAGTCTTGGCAATTCCTTTGGAAAGACATCGGGATAATCTTGTACTACCGCGATGTCCTCCAGGTTCGGTCCTTCTTTCGACGTATCGCTCACCGATGCCAAATATCCTCGACATCCTGATCCTAACAACCTAGTTGCTTCCAAAGAAGAAATCAAGGGAATCGAGGACCCTCCTCGGCTCCCTACAAACTAGAAACTACTAGCTCCAGTCGGATTAAATCGGATTCTCTTCTCCCGACAATCAATAGTAGCTCCTTGCTTAGTCAACCAATCCATACCGATAATGACATCAAAGTCATATATCACTAAAACAATCAAATCAATTATTCCTTCCCGACCATCTATAATCAATTTACAGCTAGCACATCCTACTGCAAATAAAACTGAATCCTCTAACGGAGTAGAAATAACAAAGACCGTTTCCAACGGCTCTGGTCTTAATCCCACTAATTCTACAAACCGTTTAGCAATAAAGGAGTGCGAAGCTCCCGGATCAAACAACGCATAAGCAACATGGTCGTGTAGAGATATCGTACCTGTAATCACGGTAGGTGTGTCCTCCACCTCTTTCCTCGTGACTGCATACACCTGTCCTTGAGCAGGGGGTCTGTACTGATTGCCCTGCTAAACATTCCCCACTAGTGGTCCAGTTGGCGGTCGTGGTGTGAATGGTATCATGGGCCTGCGTGGGCAGTCCCTCACTTGGTGGCCCACCTGACCACATCCATAGCAGACTCCCCTTAGTGGGGGACACGGGGTATTTCCATGCCTTCTTCCACACCTTCGACATCCCCCAAAGAAGCTCAGTGAAGGCTTTCCCACACCGTCCCTTCTATTAGGCGGGAGAGGATACCTTCCTCCCGCCATCAGTTTCTTTCCAAACCGATGATTGTCCCTACTAGGCACAAACCGTGATCCAGATGCAGCTGCCTTCTCTACGATGTGCCTCTCAATCATTTGAGCTCTCTCATAAAGCTCATTGTACTCTTTCAAGTTCGCAGACACCGAGTGGTCTCGAATTTCCATTTTCAGTCCATCCCAAAACCTCCTAGCCTTGTCCAAAGGATGCTCAACCATCCATGGCGCGTACTTTGACAGCTTTGCAAACTTGGCCTCGTACTGATCCACTGTCATCTAATTATGACGCAGCCCCTGAAATTTTGCCAACTTTTGCTCCCTCACGCAGTCTGAGAAGTACTTGCTCATAAAAGCCTCTCTGAAGGTATCCCATACCCTAGTTGTACCCTCGGGAAATACCCATCCTTGGATAGCTTCCCACCAAGTGCCGGCGTTACCTTGCAGTTGGTAAGCCGCCATGATCACCTTTTCCTCCTTAGAGCATTGCAGCAAGGTGAACGTCTTTTCCAACTCCCTTACCCAAAGGGTCGCTGTCTCAGGGTCGCCAGCCCCAGAAAACTTGGGCGGCTTCAGCTTCATGAATTGCTCCACCAGCTGATGCATAGGCCGGTTACCAGTCCCGGGCCTAGCTGCAGAAGCAGCTGCGGCAGCAGCAACAGCGGCTTGAGTCTGAGCCTGCTGACCTATCAGAGCCTCAATGGCATGCATAATCCCATCCATTCTCGGGTCTTCCGGTGCTACCTCCCTTGCACCAGTCGACACCTGCGCCGTCCTCTTCCTCTGACCTCTTTGACCTAGGGTCCTCAAACCAGGGGTACTCTAATCTGGATTGCTAATTTTGCAGGACTCTCCTAACCTACGTTCCAATTCCCCCCACACGGAATTAGAAAATGAGACGACCCTAAAACAAAGGACCACAAAGGATCCTACAGTCAATCACATGCAAGCAAAGAAATTGTCTTTCCTACTAACTATCCCCACACACCAACGCAAGACTCATTGCACCTTATCACTCCATCAACCAACCAGGCTCTGATACCAAAATCGACGGGGTTGTCACGCCCCAACTCTCGAGCTCACGGCAACCCCATTTCACTTGAGGTCTATTTGTATGATGTCCCAGGTATTGTCGTCAACCAATTCATTTTATCTTGTAATTAAGCACATGCGGAAACGAACAACTCCCAAACCAAACAACAGGGATAGTAACAACGGCAGCAGAGGAAAGACAACCAGTATTTTATATATCTGAAGGTTAGCTAGCATACCAGCAAATACATACACGCCTTACTACAGGCGACAAGCTAAGGCCTACTCAAAAAGGGACCGGTCTAGCTAACCTAACCCTGTACAAGTGGGGAAAGGCTCGTCAAAAAGGAAATAGGCTATAGCTGCCTACTCACGGGCCTCAGAGGGATCGCTCTCTTCGATCCTCGGTACTGCATCATCTAGGGCCTGAAAATGTTAACCACGACCGGTTGAGATAAACTCAACAAGTTAAAGTCCTAAGCCCCGGTTAGGAACTTCGCTCGCCTTGGGAGTTTAACATACAACCTAATCCAGCAGTCGGCACAATGCAAAGAGAAAAAAAAGCATAGGGCAGTTCAATAAGCAGACACAACCACAGGCGATCTTACCTGGCCTTGGCACACGTGACCTGCAGAAACTGTCATTTAATTCATCACGACATTAAGAGCATGCGAATAATCAGAGCATCTCACACAGCTTTCTCATGTCTCACACTCACACATGCTCCAATTATTATGCCCCCTCCTGGGCCACGGCACAACCTTATGGTTGGCGGTTCCTAGCTAAACCAGCTTCGTCCTCTTTACCTCGAGGCATGGCGACGTCAAGGGCTCACTCCCAAGACGGCATTCCCGAAGGAGCATAGGACCCGCCCACTATCACAGCCCCGCAACTAACAGAGGCCCGGGACCCGCCCACTCCCGCAGTCCCACAAAGTTAACCCCTCCCTATTAGGCATCCGACCGAAGTCAGGCGACCCATTGGCCACGGCACAACCCCATAAGGATTGGCGGTCTTCCGGCAACGCCGGGTTCTCCTCTTAATGTGACCATGCAGCACATCATCAATCAATTCGTTCTTTTCTTTGCTCTGTTGTGAATGCACATCGCTCATGCTCATGCGACATGCCATTTCTGATAAACCACGCAATATGTCATGCAATCTCACTCGACAATTCCAAAATCCCATTTCCAATCAGCAATCGATCACGCATTTCATCAATATTCACAAGTATAATTAACAATCGGCACTTCAATAAATCATAACAACCAAGAACACATCAAAATAAACCAAAAATTAGCTTATGCATGAACAGTGCCGTGAACAGTAATCCGTGAACAGTAATTTCGTCCGAAATCAAATAAATAAATAAAAATAAATAAACTTAACCATGGTTAACAAATTAACCTAACCATGGTCAAATTAACCTAACCATAGTTAAATTCTAACCTTGGTTACTTTAATACTAACTATGGTCAATTAACTAACCCTAGTCATAATTAATTAACTAGACTAATTAACCAATCAACATTAATTAATCACAAACACACAAATACACTAATTAACCCCTAAGCAAGATTAACCCCTGAACAAGGATTAGGAAGTTAACTTACTTGGATCGGAAATCCGGCGGCACCCGCGCGTAGAGGGGAACGAGGGCTACGAGAGGTAAGCTCGGGGACGGCAACGGATGACAAACGATGGCCGAAATGGGCCAAAAATAGTGCTGGTTACTGTTCACACGGAACCGGTGCAGCTGAGCGGAAAAGGCCGAAACGGGCAGCTAACAGCGACCAGGGGTGACCAAGGGTGCGCGGTTAGCTTCCTAACTTCCAGGACTACACTTTGGGCAGTGGTGGCGGCTCCGGTGACGGTGGCAAGGCTGTTTTCCACCTGGAAAACAGTAAAGACAGCAAGAAACAGCAAAAATGGAAGATAAAAGGAAGAGAAAAAGGGAGAGAGAGGGAGGCTGGGCTGGTGCATGAATTTTGGGGGAGAAAGAGGAGAGAGAAGGGGCTGCTGAAGTCTTGGATAAGGCCAAGGCAAGTGGGCAAGCCACTTGTTTCAAGAACCAATCAAAAACAACCAAAAACATGCAAAAACAGTGCCCACTTGGGCACAAAAGCAAAAGGCCAAAGAGAGAAGCCCATGGGCTGGAAATGGAGGGGCACTTGGGCCAGCTTGGGCCCCTCTTGGGCTGGGCTGAATGGGTGCAAGGCCCATTGGGCCGCCGGTCTTGGGCCGGCCCACCCGCGGGCCCGAACCCGATCCAATTTTTCCTTTTTCCGACGCTTCCGTGTCCAACGGAAAATCCCAAAATAAATGAGGCGACGTCCAAGCATTTAGTCCTGATATCACGGAGAAATCGGTTCCCAAAATCGGACTAAAAATCGGGCTAAAATGCGTCAATTTTCAGGATGTTACAGTTTTTGAATCTAGAAAATCATTGCAGTTGCCATAGAGCAAATTACATCAAGATTGACATAGCAATAGAATAAGAAAGTGAATATCCTTCTAATATGCTTGCTTGGCCAATTTATGGAATTGAAAAAATGTCGGTGCAAAAATAGTAAGCCTTGTTTAAGCTCCCCATGTTAGGAAATATTCTCATTTAATGGCACAAGGAACATGCTGATTACGTGTTGCATCTTGCACGATATACCTTATTCATATTCCTCATACTTTATCACATCCAATGGATTCGTCATGGAAAAACATTGATATTACCTCCCATATTTGGCGGTCAAGCATTAAAGGCTTTCAATCGGTTATCTCAAATGGTTAGGACTCATCTGCATTTAGGTTCTATTTAAAAATTAATCACTGTTGTGGATCTTTCTCTCGTACTTTGAGAAAATGCAAGAGCATAGGACGAGGTATTGTTTCGCTTGTTATTCTATTTCAGAAACTGGTTAATGGTATTGCCAAAGAGTGACAAAGGAAAGACGGAGATGTATCTGATTCAGGAGTTTTTTTATTGTCTTTTTAGAACTGTTCCGAAAAAGTGACAAAAGAAAGGTGGAGAAGTATCTATTTAGGAGTTCCTTTGTTTTCTCTGTTTTGAAACTGTTTCTTATTGATTGTTTTCAATTTTTCACTTAACACTCAAGGGAGCTCAGAGCCGGCATTACCGTCTTTCATGTGTCCCTTCATTCAAATAGGACAATGCTTCCTTGCCTCCAGAGTATTCATTTGGAAAGCAATAGTTTCATTGCTAACACAACAAGTGGGAGCAAACCTTTTAACAGAGTTATCTAAAGCAGAGTGAATCTGACAAAGTTGAGGTAAGAAATTAATTGTACAATGAGTAAACCATAATGTGAAGTCCAAAGCCAACATAATAAGTGGGTGACCAGAGGATTCTCATCGACTTTGCTATAGCTAGCCAACATTGGCTACTTTTAAACACTCCCAAGGCAATCACTCATGGAAAACCTATGGTGCCGAATGGTTCCATGTGGTTTTCATCTTGTAAGCAGCTAATAGCACTTGTCTTCTTCAGATAGAGTACTTCTTAGTCTCTTTTATACCAGCTAACTTGTGTGTAGGAACTAAAGTTTGACAATCTTGTTCTCATCTGGTTACCAGTCTCTATGCAGGCGGCAAATTGTACATCCCATTTCTTTCTTCCATCAACAAAGTTTCCTGCTTGCATGCTGTTATTTTGCATCTCTGTAGTGCACAAGAATCTGCTATTTATCCCACACCATTAGTCCTTCAAAAAAAAATCAACTACGAGGTAGCCAGGCATCTCAGCCTTTCTGCCAAAACACATATAGAGTGTGCAAGTTATATGTCCTGCCTCCATCTGTCTCTGTACTGAGGTTTTCTCCCCTAAATAGGCTGTAACCTTTAACTCTGATATTACACAAATAAAGTGTGCTGTCTCTCTCTATAAAATAATCCAGGATTTGAATTGATCAATCATTTCAAATTGGGCCACCTTGATGCAACAATTTCTTCACCTCACCACTCCATTCGACCACAAAGATATCCTCTTGTTTAGGCTCTAGTTTATTTGATACCCAACTAGGAACCTGCATAATGACTAAAGCAATCTGGTTGATTGGAAAGGTACTTTATACCAAAGTGACCCTCCCTTTTTTGACATTCACCATTCCAACCTGCAAGTCTGTACTCATATAGCTCAATGGTTGGATCCAAAATTTTCTTTGAACCCTAGAGGAATGGTTAGATGTGCTATAGCAAACTGACCTGTGATTGAGCATGTCATTATGTTTGTGCAATAAGCATGTGTCTATATTTACTGAAAGATTGAACCATAGCCTCAGAACTGGAATTCAAGATTAAAATTCAAGCTGAACGCTTCTCGGTGCACTGATTGAGTATCTGTCAAACTCATACTATGGACTGTTGAGACTTATTATGAAGTAAACTTGTTACGCATAAACAAATCATATTTATCCAATGCGAAGTTCTTTCTCATTTTATCCCATGAAGTCCTTTGTACTGTCATCAAACCACCAAGTTTTTACTTCACAGTTTTTCTTTTTCATCTGGAATCCTTGACAGTCTATCAGTTGTCTTTCATGTGTGATGTGAACTAAAATTTTCTCATAATCTTATCATGCTAGAAAATTTGCATGTTCAAATATCTTCTTGCTCCTCGATGATCTCTTAGCTGATCATGTCAGTCCTTTTTATCTTAACAAAGCAGGTAGGGGATACAGTAGTCTTACTCTTGCCATGCGACTTTTGGTGCAGTAGAGTAAAGATGGAATATTCGAGTGTCTTTTCATTTTCGCAAATGCACTTCTGGAAGCAATGTTCCTAATAATTTAGGTTAGTGCTTTAAAGAACCCATGTTAATGTCTAAAGGTCCCATTTGAAAGCGAAATGGTTTGGGATTACCGTATTGGGCTATGAAACCTAAGACCATCAAAACTTCTAAGACGCAGAAGATAATATGTGCCAAATCGACTGGTTTTTATGGCTCTTTATTGTGGATGCAGGCACTACTTGCTGATTTTTAAGTCTCTGAAGGCATATGTACATGAGCTCGCATTGAACATACTGGTTCGGTATGTTTATGGCTGGGAGCAAATGTTATGTCAGAGTATTCATGCGATGAGGTACTCGAGTTGAAGCAATGTCCCTTTATCTTCAATAATGATGTCCAGTATCTTATTTATTGCTTTAATTCATGTTGTAGGCCACAACTCTTCTACAAAAGAACCTAGAAAATGCTAAAGCAAGTTCAGGAGTTCTTGTTGAGGATCTACAATTCTTAAGGGACCAAGTAACGATCACACAAGTAAGTCAGAATTTTTTGGCACTTCGAGGTCCATTTTTGTTTCAAGCTATTTACTATGTCAGTTTTGGGTAGGTCTATTGTTATTGAACTTCTGCCGCCGTGATTTTTATAACTAGCGTGAGGCTATAAATTGGAAAGACATGTTAATTTGTGACAACCTAGAGTCTAGTAATATTGCGCTTGCGTGAACTTGAAAAAATTCGAAGGTTGATGTAGGACCATATTCTTTAGTTTATCATGGCAATTATGTTTGTGGCCCTTGGAAATTTTTCTTTTTGTTTTTTTTTCGGTGGAAAACAGCCCTTAGAAGTGAATTATATGTTTTGGCAGGTTATGATTGCTCGTGTTTAAAATTGGGATGTTCACCAAAAGAGAATCCATCAAGCTGGTGCTCCTGCCACGGACTCTTAATGGGATCTTTTCAACTAATCATGGCAGCAAAATGTGTACTCTTGGATGGGAGTGAGTTTCCATTTTTCAAGTTCAACTAAAACCTTTTCTCAAATTTGAGTGAGTTTCACTTTTCCCCTAAAAAAGGATGAGAAATTGGCTTACCGTTGCAATTATTGTGATCTAATCTAGAATAAAAAGTTAAAACAAATCCAGGTGGTTAGCACCTCTTTGACGTCTCACAATGAATTTCTCTTCACATTGACTTGATAGATCCGAGTGCACTTGGTTCTTTTTTCCACTAAAACCATTGGTGAGCTGGGAACTTGATCACTTTGTTAGTATGTTATTGTCACTTTGTCAGCATGATACTTTTTCATTTGCTTTTTACTGGATTATTAATTCAATGTCTATATTATATGCCAGGCAAAAATTCCTGATATTGAGAAGTGTTTAGACATAGTCGCCACTCTACAGGCCAAGAAGGGTTCTGGTGAGGTTCGTTGTCTCACGCAACTCATTCTTCTGACTATGTGAACTAGATATTGGGGGAATTTCCATTTATTTTCCACAAGTTGATAGGGAAGTGGTAGTTATTTGCTTTCTAAGAACAAGCTGTGGATTTCGGTAATTTAGTTGAGGGGTGCCCAATTGATTGACAACCTTGTGTCGAAATTGTGAGGCTTTGAATCTTGAAATGATTGCAGTTACCTACCTCTGAGCACATTAAGTGAAGATGTTCACGTGTAATTAGAATGGGAAAGAGACTTTCCTTCTAAAATGCTAGCTTGGCCCATTCATGGAAATGAAAAATGTTGATGCACATCACTAAATAGTAAGCCTTGTTTATGCTTTCCACGTTAGGAATTTTTCTCATTTAAAGGTATGGGGAACATGCTGATCAGGTGTTGCATCTTGCTTGTTATACCTTATAAATCTTCCTAATACTTTATCACATCAAATGGTTTGTCATTGAAAACTGTTGGTGTTTTCTCCCATGTTTGGCGGTCGTGCATTAGAGGCTTTCAATTGCTCATCTTAAAATGAGTAGGAATTATCTGCATTTAGGTTCTATTAAAAAAAGAAGGAAATCAGTTCGGCAGATCTTTCTTGTCCTTTGAGAAAGCACAAGACTGTAGGAAGAGATATTGTTTTGCTTCTTATTCTAGTTCAGAGCCTGGCTAATGGTATTGCGGAAATCTGAAAAAGGAAGGTGGAGATGTACCTAATTCAGAAGTTCCTCTTTTTTTTTTTTTTGTTTCTAAACGGTTTCTCATCGGTTGTTACTCTTTTTTTTTGCTGAACCCTTGGGGGAGCTCAGAGCGGGTATCAGTATATTGTGTATAGAACGAAATAATCAATTCATTTGTTTCTTGCATGCCTTCATTTAAATAGGAGAATGCTTTCTTGCTGATTGAATATTCTTCAGAAAGCAATAGCTTTATTGAGCAAACCTTTTAATAGACTTGTTTACGTGAGAGTGAATCTAACAAGCTTGGGGTAAGAAGTTAGCCTTAGAAATCGTTAACCGTATGTGAAGTCTACAGCCATCCTTTTCCTTAATGCAAGATTTAAAGGCTTTCTTATTTCTATCCCCAGACTAACAAAAAGGTTGAGATTTGGATTGGGTATGATTCAATTCCATGGTCACCATATCTTATCTGCATCTTTTCCAGCATATTTATGTCCCAAGGAGATTTAGTCCGAGGGCAACATATTGGTGGGTGATCTGAGGATTCTCACTGACTTTGCCATAGCTAGTATCTGTTTGTATGCACCCATCTTCTTCTTGTTTTTGGTTTCTTTTTGTATGTTGGCTATTTGCTAACACTCCCCAGGCAATCACACATGTGGAAAACCTGTGGTGCCGCATAGTTCCATGTGGTTTTCATCTAAGCAGCTAATACCCCCTTGCCTTATTTGGATAGAGTCCTTCCCCGTTTCTTTATTGCCAGCTATCTTGTGTAAGAGAACTAAAAATTTGGCCATCTCATTCTCTTCTGTTTACTAGTCTCTGCATAAATGGCGAATCCTAACAATACCTTCTATCATCACCAATGTTTCCTGCTCATGAAGCTGTAATTTCCATATCTCTGCAGTGGACAAGAATCTGTGAGATTTGTCCTGCACAAACAGTCCTTCCAAAACATTGACTATGAGGTTGCCAGGCATCTTAGCCCCTCTGCCAAGATCCATCTCCCTCCCTCCCTCCCTCCCTCCCTCCCTCCCTCTGTCTCTGTCTCTGTCTGTCTCTCTCTCTCAACACACACATGCAAACACACGCAAACACACACAAACACAAGTACTACCATGTGCTGCCTCCATCTTTCTTTTCACTGAGGTTTACTCCATTAAATAGGCTATGACCGTTAACCCTCTGACAGTACATAAACAAAGGTCTGATATTTCTCTCAATACGAAAATCCAGGATTTGAATTGCTCAATCATTTCAAATTGGGGCACCTTGATACAACAATCACTTCACCACTCCATTCCACCACAACGATATCCTACCACAATGATATCCTCTTATTTCCTCTCTCATTTATTTGATAAGTAAACCTGCATAATCGCTGAAGCAAACTGGCTTATTTGCTATAGCAAAGTGACCTGTGATTGAGGATGCCATTATATGTGTGCCCAATGAGCATGTGTTTCAATTACAGTAAGATTGAATTATGGCCTCAGAACTGGAATTTGAGTTTGAAATTCAAGCTGAACGCTGTGCAGTGCATGTATTTTAATTGAGGATTCTTGATGGGTATCTGTCAGACTCGTGCATTTTACTGTTGAGGCTTTCTACAAAGTAAACTTGTTATCACTTAACCAGATCATATTTTTTTCAATCTGGAGTTCTTTTTCATTATATCCCCTGGAGTTCTTTGTATTGTCTTAGAATCCACCAATTTTTTCCTTGCAGTTTCTGTTTTTCATCTGGAATCCTCAACAGTCTATCAGTCATCTTTTATATATGATGTCAACTAAATTTTTCTCTTAATCTTGTTATGCTAAAAAATATTATCTTAAAAAAATCTTCTTGCTCCTCAATGGTCTCTTAGCTGATCATATCACCCATTTCTATCTTTACAAAGCAAATGGAGGATACGCCAGTCTAATTCTTGCCATACTAGGAACTACTTTTGGTGTGGTTGACATGATGTGAAATATTCAATCGTCTATTCTCCTTTGCAAATGCACTTCTGGAAGTAATATTCCTAATAATCTAGGTTATTGCCTTGAAGAGCCCATGCTGATCTCAATAATGAGGTGGTTTTAGATTTGAACACCTGAATATCACCAGTAATATTTAGCTAGTTGCTTTGATGTCTGAAGGTCCGATTAGAAACCGACATGGGGTGGGATTACTGTATTGGGCTTTTAGGCCTAAGACTATCGAAACTTCTATGGCGCCAAAGATAATAGGCACCAAGCTGACTGGTTTTTATGAATCTTTATTTTGTATGCAGGCACTCCTTGCTGATTTTGAAGTCTCTGAGGGTATATATTCACGAGCTCGCATTGAAGATACTGATTCAGTATGTTTATGGCTGGGAGCAAATGTTATGTTGGAGTATTCATGTGAAGAGGTTGTACTTGAGCTTAAGCAATGTCCCTTTCTCTCCAATAATGATGTCAAGTATCTTACTTATTGCATAAATTTATGTTGCAGGCCACAACCCTTCTACAAAAGAACTTAGAAAATGCTAAAGCAAGTTTGGAAGTTCTTGTTGCTGATCTACAATTCTTAAGGGACCAAGTAACAATCACGCAGGTAAGTCAGAATTATACGGAACTTGGAGGTCCATGTTTGTTTCAAGCCATTTACAATGTCAGTTTTGGGTAGGTCTCTTAGGGTCGAATTACTGTTGCTCTGAATTTTGTAACTGGTGTGAAATTGGGAAGACATGTTAATTGATGATAAACTGGAGTGTGGTAGGTTCGCAAGAATGTGGACTTAAAAAAATTCAAAGCTTATTGTAGGACCATATCCTTTAGTTTATCATGGCAAGTTGGTTGGCGGCCCTAGGAAATTTTCTTTTTTTTTGGAGGGTGAAACAGCACTTGAGAGGTGAATTTTTATTTGGCAGGTTACGATTGCTCGTGTGTATAATTGGGATGTTCACCAAAAGAGAATCCGTCAAGCCGCTGCTCCTGCCAAAGACTCTTAAAGAAATCTTTTCAACTCGGATCATGGTAGCAGAATATGTACTTCTTGACGAGAGTGCAACTTTGATCTCCCCATTTTCGATTCGGTGAATGGATTATGTATCGCTCTGGGATCACAGTGGTTATGACTCTGGCAATGAGTGATTTTGGTTAGGCTTAGTTAGATTTTCTGCATTACACAAAGCTTGTCATGTAAACGATTTTCATTGAGAACCTCTTGGGCTTGAGTTTTCACTTTCTGTGCTCGGTGCGCTAGTTTTGAGTTAATGTTGGTTCTAGCTATTTTGTGTGGTTTTACCCTCTCTTTTTTTGTTGGTCGAAGTGTTTCACCTTGACTATATGTATGTTTAGTGAGGACCAATTTAAATTTGAATTCGGGGGAAAAAAACATGGCCCTGCCTGAGGTGCACTGTGGAATACATGTCAGCAAGAGTGTTTTAGATCAAGTGACTTAGTGTTGTAATTTGGTGGGTGTGTTGTCAGATCTTGGAGATTTCTATTATTTTAGAGCGATTCACGTAAAGTCTGGTTAGTGGTTACAAAGTCCGTCTCATGACAATATGTATATATATCACTAAAATCAACTTTTTGCAACTTTTAAGTATTTAATGTAAATACATTATTAAGGTAAACTTTAATTTGAGCCAATACAGTAGTGCGAAGCACGAGTTCAACTCCTATTAGATATTCGATGCTCAAAACTCCCCTCAAATCATGGAGTATTAAATTTTCGGCTCGAGCTTCACTAGAACAGAATCGAGATATTCAAGATCAAGCGATTCGATACACTAAAATGAAAATTTAGGCTTGAGCTCAAGCCCAATAACTTTAAATATTATCCTCTATATCTATGTGCTTTAGGTAAACTACAATTTTCAATTATCTTCCCCCCTATTTTTGTAGCCATCAATTATTTTCTGAACAAACTAACAGAAGTTGGATTAGAATTGCGAGTCTCTCAAGCAAAGTCTTAGTGAGCTCGATCTTGACTTGATGAAATACTTGGTGTAGCTGAAACCAGACTAGTCGATTTCAACTAATTATTAAGTCAAGCTTGAATTATTCCTAGTGCTAGGACTGCAATGTCCGATATACACATGAGGATTTTCATGGGCCAAATAGTATTTCCGATATTGAACTCCATGTTATGTGATCTCAGCTCTTCCTTGATAGGAGAGTCACACACATCTCCCTGATGAAATCTGACGTCCAAATGAACGCGATTTTTTAGAGAAGTTGATGGAGAAAAGTATATGGATCAAAATTCAATGGGGGCAATTAAAAGTCACAATGGGATAATATCTTTGTTTCCACATGAAAAGAATGTTTACTTATTATGCACACTAATTATTCCTACGATCATGAATATATTCAGATGATGGAATGCAGAAGGCCATCAGTAAGTTTGGGAAATTTTTTGTGTGTTTCCTTAAATAACCTATTAATGGTACGTCATGCGTTGACGCACGACTCTTGAAAGGGGAAGGCGACCCGTAGCCGAATTCATATTTCACAACTTTTTCATGTCAAAAGAAAAAGTTTAGTAAGTGGAATAAAGACAAGTATCAATTGATCATGCCAATTAATGCGAATTTGAATTAAATATTAGAAGATTAGCTTTGTTTGGCTTAGCAAAAGAAGAACGGAATTCTGGCTTCAGCTGAGAAAAAGCTAATCCTTCTTAATTAATTGAGCAAAACCAAAACAATCAAAATTTGCTTTTCTAGCCTAGAAATGAAGGAAGAGATTCCTCCCCAAAAATATAACAAAGAGATTAAAGGGGATCCATATGCTTCCTTTGTGGTCAAGCCAGATTTGAATGAGGCCCAGTGGCCAATTAAAATCATCCCTTTTTGAATAGTACCGCTTACTTCATCTTATGTTATTATAATTTACTTCACCTGGCCACAGCAAAAAGTTGATGGAGAAATTCATTCCCTATAGAGCTAAATTAACCCAATTTTCGCTAAAAAGAAAAAAATTGCTCCAAATCCTTTAATTGTAATTTAACCAGTAGCCCCAAAGTCATTAACTTTTTTTTTTCTATTTCAATGTTGCATGCTGTTATCATATTTAAGAGTTTCACATGTCTAGTTTTCTTTATTGTGGGTATTTGAAATATATTAAAAAAACCATTTCTTTTTTCAATGTTAGATTTTTCTTCCATAAAAATTAGTTTTGTCGAAAAAAGAAATTTCCAAGAAATCTAATTCTTTTCCACATTGTCGAGCAAATTTAAGGATATATTGTCAATTAGAATCCAGAAAAAATTATTATATAGATAATTTCTTAACACATTCACTTATTTACAAATTTTTCAATTTTGTTGTGCATATTACCATCAAACTCCTTCTTATCGTTCAATAAAAAAAAGAGAGTTCCTTCTTATCAGTTCTCTTCTATACATAGATGCATGCATGCATGGATGCATATATATAAAGGGGTGATCGGATAAAAAGGACCTCTTTGAAGATTTTCCGAAATAGAATCACAATTATACTCTCTCAGTCAAATTTGTTATAGCTCGGAGGGTCGGTCGAGGTTTTAGGAACCTTTTGAATGCGTTCAATGATGCAATGGAGGCTCCGTCCACAAGTGATTATCTATCGAGCAATCCAACTTTGCCATTTCAGTTTCTTATTTGATGGAGTTAGCCAACAAAGAGGGTGACCATATTTTTCGGTCCATTCGTTATTGCCGAAAGAAAATTTTCTGGAGTACTACAAAGATATTCCCGTTGTTCTTTTGGTCTGTATCGTGTTGGATACAAAATTGAATGTGTAAGAGCTCGGAGTTCTGCTTTAATATATTATGAAAACTTTGGCCTTGATGAATTGTGTTATGTCCAACAAATCTTGGCGACGGCAAGGACTTGGCTACATAATCCGTGTGGTACCGTACGTATTCTCCTCCATACGATGAGGACTTGGCCACAGACAAAGACGCCAACCTCATCTAGCGGACTATTCACGACCGTTTGGGACTTAATAGCAGAAGATTGTGGCAGTCTTTTAAGACAATTTGTTTCTACTTTGCGTAAGCTTCCTTTCACCTTGGAGGTACATCCTCATCTCTTTCTTGCAATTGCAAAACTTGTAGGAAGACACTATGAAGAAGTGGCAAAAGGTTCCTGTTAAGGAAGTCCAAGAAACATCTCTGATAAGATATGAAGGATTGGGCTATCTGCAAAAGCAAGTATATACCTAACTTTCACTTAGAGTGATTGCAGATGTTTTCCCCATGATGCAATCGGAGTCTTGTTTAGGTCCTTGACAAAAATGAGAAAGGAAAATGAGCTTTGGATGCATGACCAAGTTCAAGACATAGGAAGACAAACTATTTGTCAAGAGAATGTGAAATATCTTGGCAAGCATAGTAGGGTGTGGATTGAAGACAAATCCATAGACATACTAAAGAGTAAAGAGGTATACTCCCTGGCATCTTCTATGCCCAAGGATAAGGTAGTGAGTCACCAGACCCCTATTCAGCTTTCTGAAGTTTTTGGCCTTATTTCCTGTTTCACTCTCCCTGGTTTGCTTTTTCCTACCCGTTCTGTCATGCTTGAAAAATCTACAATCATTAGTATTATTACTATTGCAAGGTTTGGGAGAATTGAAATTGTTAGTTATTCATACCTACCATTAAGAGCAATAGAAAGATTGCCCAACCCGTCAAAGTCGTGAGGGATAGAACGTGTTCATATAGTTGGTCATCCAGAGTTAAAGAGAAATTGAAGACCTCTATATCTTAGGATGTTCGTAGTCTTTATCCCCATAAAGATTGCCTCAAGGCGAAATCAATGAAGCCCAACCCACCTTATGGAAAAGGTTCTTGGATGCAAATTCTTAGCTAGGATGTTGGTTATGACGTGCATCATCTTTGCCATCAAAATAATAAGGGTGCATTTGGTAATCATTCGGTTTTTGAGATAATTTCTAATCATAAATGATTTTTTATTTTATTTTTTTCCCTTAGATGAATTTCTAAATATTTGAAAACGTTTGATAACTATCCAAAATTTTTATTTTTGGTATAGAATTGCATTTGGAATCGCCCTCAAAATTTCTAATCCAAACCATTTTCTTTTAATTTTTTAAAAACTTTATTACTTTTTTCTTTATTTCTTTTCTTTCTCTTCTTCTTCTTTGACCTTTGGCCGATTGCTGGCCTCGGGATGACTGGCAACCTTGCTAAAGCATCATCAGCACTCGACGAGGTTGCACCTCTTTTGTTGAGCCTTGCCTAGGCGAGGCTGAGCTCGCTCAACTGTCAACAAGGCTCGACCTTGCTGGGCCACCACAAGGTTGGCCTCGCCTTGGTTGAGCAATGTTGACCTCATGGTTCGGTGAGGTCAAGCCTCATTAGTGGCTAGGTGAGCTCGGCCAAGTGAGGCTTGCTGGACCTCGCCTAGCCAGTTGCTAATGGCAATGGTGGTGGAAGATGAAGAGAGAAGAAAGAAGGAAAAGAAGAAAAGAAGAAAGAGAAAAGAGAAAAATGAAATTTTGGTTGGCTTGATTCTGGAATTATTTCAAAGAACAAATAAGCAACTTTTTTTTACTTTTTGATTCTGATTCAAATCTATTTTAGGGAACAAATTTTTTTTCCATAAATAAAAAATTTACCAAACGGATTTTTTTTTTATTCTTGAAAATAAAAGACTATAATTGCTTACTATCGGGCAAGTTAACAAACAATTCTAAGTACAAAGCACCATTGCCCACAAAGGACCATGAGAATAATTCCACGAAAGCTTGATGAATTTCAGCTTAAAACTTGATAAAATCTAACCTCAATTTGACCTTAACCTTCATGCGACTTCATCTACCATAACATGGAACTCCCAAAAGTTGCCGAGAAATGGGGAAAGCATCCTCAAGTTTCGCGCCAAAGTTCCGCGGGGCAGCTTTGTACCTCCCCGTTTCCTCACTTTTTTTACTCGAGTGGCTGACCAAACCAAAAAGTAGGAGATGAATTAGTAAAATCCACGTGGCAAACTTAGAGTCGCTAACTTTTATGAGTATAAAGTAGAGTGGTCGGCCACTCGAAGAATTTGCAATTTGGTCCGCCGGAGGATCCAATTTTATGGGTCTATTTTTCATGTCTGTCTGTCGTGTCAACTTCTTAAATGCGTAGGCAATCTTTCGGATCCCTGGGTCTGATTTACTGGGTGACGAGAAGAGCGAGCTGAGGTAAGACTCTCAGTAGCTTGTGATAATTCGAACCGAATTGACATCGAATTAGCATAATTAATCCCTTAATGCCACAGTCTGCATTAGAAAGTATAATACCTTCACAATATTTACGATGAGTCATGATTGAAGTTGATCCATCAAGGAACCATAGAAGGAAAATAGTTGTATGGATCATGGTCTATGGACCATTTGCAATCACATCCATTGATAGATCCAATTTATGGGAGTTGAGTACCGGCAAATCTAATCTAATGAAGCCTATTTAACTTAAGAGAGAGAATGAACTTCCCTAAGAAACAAAAAATCAACCTACCTTTTCTCTTTGCTTATTATGCACACAAGTCAATCTTCAAGTCTTTGTCCGGCCCTCCTATGAAGGCAAAAGAGAAAGCATAGTCTACATGGTGTAACGACCCGATCTAATAAGGGTGTGGAGTGGCTGCCGGGGCTAGAGGGTCTAGATAAGGAGAGGCTCTTGGCAAGCTTCTAGGATGGCAAAGAAGGTGAAAAGGAACTGAACCATACACCGAACAAGAAAGAATGATTCTAGGATATATATAAACTGTAATTAACTCACGGATGCGTCTTTTAACGTAATAACAAACTTTGAAATCAGCCCAAACTAGAGCACTATCAAGATGGGTGACCTCTTGAGAAAGTGCCTGCTCGTATATAGATAGGATAAAACTATGAGTAGGATGGGCCAAAGCGGACAATACCTCTATGAGTTGATCTAGAGATGTTACAATATGGTATTAGAGCGGGATCTCCTCCAGTAGGCATGTGGTTCGAGGACGAACTAGGCGAAAGTTGGCGGGCCTATAAAAACTCAGTCCAATGAAGGTGGGGAGTGGTTGACGAGGCTAGATGGCTTGGACAATAAGCGGCTCCTAGCAGGCTTCTAGGATAGTAAGGGGGTAGGAATGAACCGAACAGGGAAAGATTGACTCTAGGATATATAGGTGAAAATTAGAATTAAATCACGGAGGCGCATCTTGACGTAACGACAAACTTTGCTTTGGAACTCCAAAGTTAAACGAGCCTAAGTTAGAGCATTACCGGGATGGGTGACCTTTTTAGAAAGTACTTATCTGTGTGCATAGAGAGGATAAAACTATGAGGCTCAATATGGAATAGGCTAAAGTGAACAATACTTCTATGAGTTAATCCAGGGATATTACAATTGGTCTGTGCAATGCCAAATTACACGGCAAGTAGGCTTGTAATTTGTGCATTCACATAAGTACACACCCAAAGATGTCAACATTTACAGGTTACATTTGGAGATTAGCAACCCACTCGCAAGACTGGCAAAGAATGTTTTGAAATTTCAGGCCCTGAAAAATACTTGGAAACTAAGGTTGATATCATAAAAAAAAATCATAAAAGTCATACCTTCGAGAATAAAATGTTTGAAGAATCTCAACTTTGTTAGAACCATTGTAAAGGAGGAACCACATTTTCTTCGCAATTTCCATAAGAGATCAATGTCCAACTAAGCGGACATGAGTCCAATGCCAAATCAACTAATAAACAAACGATAGAGACGAATCAAATCCGATAGAATTAGCATTCGATTTACAAATTAGCGTTCAATTTTATTCAGTGTACAATTTCAATTGGCGAGCAATTTCATTTTGTCATCGTTCAATCTAGCGTTGAAGTGCAATCATAATGTGTAATAATAGTCTATATTCAAGTTTATGTAACTTTTATCGCAAAAGCGAATAACTTTCAACATGAATGGCTTTTTGGGTTCTTTTATTTATGAAGCAAGGCCGCAGGTGGTTTCCAAGCAAATGGCGTGTAGTACCAAAGTAATGGCAAGTGAAACTCATTTAAAGCTGTCTAGCTACATCCAACATTTAACCGTTCATCAACACGCAACTTATATTTTCAAGACTGCCTACTCCTCTTCGACGACTTTTATCAACATTTAATGGGGGAAGAAGGACACTCAAAGTGCTAAAATTTAGCATGGATAGACACAAAAGTATCAAAACTTCTAAGAGATGCATTTAATTGTCAAATTTAGAGAAAAAATGTACATTTAAGTGCCAACGACGAGAAATTTATGACCCAATAGTTGACATGGCCTTTTCCAATGATAACTGATGTGGCAATTCTTTTAAAAAATTATCCATGCAAACATCAAGAGTACACTAAGTGACATCGTTTTTAGCACTTAAAATTATCACATTCTACAAAATTTGGCACTTAAGTATTCATTTAATAAGGGGATTCACTGCAAATACTAGTTTGGCTCATTATTGCCGAGATAATTGTCTAACATAGATTGAAAAATCCTCATGTTACCTAGTTAGTAATTGATGGGACATCTAATGGCACTTAAGTGATCACTTACACCAAAAACTTAAGTGGTTATATTTTTTACAACGACCGGCGCTTAAGTGAACATGGAGGATGATGTCATTTTAGACAATGATTACTAAGTGGACATTCCAGCGAGCCACGTAGACTGATTTTATTAATAAAAAAATGTCACATCAAATTTCCAACAAGCTCATTGCAGTTGACACTTAAATATTCCCATTTTAAAAAAAAATGACACTTAAATGTTTATTTTGGGAGTTTTGGCACTTATGTATCCATGCCAAGTTTTGACATTGGAAGTGTTCTTCTCTCAACTTATTTGCTTATGAAGGAAGGTTGTTGGTGTGTTACAGTGTGTGTTACCCTAAACACAACTTGTCTAGTCTTTGCTCTGTGAGCAATTGCTTGTACTTTCGATTGGTATTGCAGGTATGAGGTAGCATGTGATTTGAAGGACAAAGTTGGATTATGGGTGCATTTATTTTGTGAAAATTGAATCATTTAAAAAATATATTTTTAAAAATGATCACTTGTATCACTTGATATAATTAGTCCACAAAAAAATATTTTCATTATAGACAAAAGTTTATATTTAAACATTTTTGTGAACAATAAAAATATTTTCCATCCATAAATTTTTATGAAGGATGCAAGTGATTATTTTAGAATTTTCAGATATTTACTTTTCAGAAAAAAAAATGGAGCTTAAGTTAAAAGTCGATGTTCTAAGATAGTTAAGTGGTTTAGTTCATAAGAAAATAGCATTATGGATTCTAAGTTGCAATATGTTAGTGGACTACCTCTTAATGAGATGATATAAGTTCCTCAGTTTTTGTAATGAGTTTTCATGCAATAATTATCCTTCTTGTGGATTTTGAGATGAATATTTTTTTTTCCTTGTGATGTTTTTTACTTGAAGAAACAAATAAGTACAAATTGTTCAAGAGTTGCTGGCATGCTTATGTTTCTTTCCATGGGCTTGCCATTCAATCACTACATAGTTCTAGAGTGACACAAGTTCTTTTTATGGTTTTAGTGATTACTGATCCTCTTTCCTGCGGCATTTCTTTTTACTTTACTAAAAGATTTACCTATCAATGTTCACATTTATAAATATACAGTAGTGCGAAGTTTGAACTCTAACTCCTATTAGATATTAGATGCTCGAAAGTCCACTTGAGTTATGGAGTATTCAATTTCCACCGTGAGCTTGACCAGAAAAAATCGGGGTATCAAGCTAAAGTAGACTTGATACAATCGAGTTGAAAATGGGTTCAAGTTTGAGTTCAATATGTTCAAATATTATCCTTTTCATTTATGTGATTGTATATGTATCTAACAAATTTTAAATATCTTACCCTTATTTTTCTTAATTATCAAATATCAAATAATAGAAAGTTGAATAATACGAGTCTATCAAACAGAGTACTAATGAGCTCGAATTTTTTTGTTTTTGGCTTAAGTAAACCAGAATGGAAGTTTGACTCCAGTTGAGAAAAGCTAATCCTTTTTTACTTTAATTAGCAGTTAAAGCAATTGGAATATGCTTTTTATAGCCTAGAAATAATGGAGAAGATTGGTCATACCAAAAACAAAACAGACAAAAAGATTAACGGGGACCCATTTTGCTCCCTTTGTTATCACACCCAATTTGAGCGGACCTAACGTGCCATTTAAAATCATTTGTTTTTACTAATCATACTACATAAATCATCTTATGTTATTACTAAATGAAAATGCACAAAGAGAAGTGTCTCGATTGGGATCCCGTGACTCATGCTATGACCGAATTTCATAGTTCCAATGAGAAAAAAAAGCATGGCCTTTGTCTTTGCTTAGAACATACGCAAGTTTATCGTCAAGTCTTTGTTCGACCCACTTGTGAAGGCAAAGAAAAAGTACCGAAGTGCGTTTATCTAGTCAATTCGCTTAGCATGCGTTGGTTTGCATACAGCTCACATCAAATAGACTTGGCAACTCTTCCGACCAAAAACAAGACTTGACAACCCACCCACGAGACTGGCACAACGTGTTTTGCAATTTTGGCCCATGGAAACTACTAGGAAACATGGGTCGATTTCATCGAAAAAGGATAAAGACACTCGTTCAAAAATAAAATGTTTCAAAAGTCTCAACTTCGTTGGCATCATTGGAGAGGAGGAACCGCAGTTTCTTCGCAATTTCCATCAAGAATCAGCTAAAGTCTTCCATTCAGGCCACTTTTAAGTCAATAAAAGGGATTTATTTTGTACACGAAGTTTGCCAAGCAAACCTCAAATTGCGTGAAAGATTAAAATGAGCATGAACTCAAAATTAAATAATATAGAAAACTTTAACCAATGTCATCTAATTGGTTGAATAGTTAAGTCAATTTAAAGCGCAGAAACTCCTAAAAAAGGTTAGCCAAATAAAACACACTAGGAAAAGCATTTTGATGAGGATCCCATAATTCAAACCATGATTGAATTGCATAGTTCGAATTAAGAACAAATCTATGACCCCTGGGCTTTGCTTAGAACATGAACAAGTCCATCGGCAACTCTTTGTCCGACCCTCTTGTGAAGGCAAAAAAAAAGCATTAAAATATGTTTATCTAGTCAATTCACTTAGTATGCATTGGTTTGCAAACAACCAAATTCCATGTCAAGTAGACTCGTGTATCTGTTAACACGTTCTCTTTAACAATTCAAACATCGAAAGATGAGGAAAATATAATATTGGAAATATGTTTTCTGCAAAACATATTTGGATAATGGCAACCCACTCGCAAGAATCACAAATGGTGTTTTGAAATCCCACCCCCCAAAAAAAACAAAGAATATCAGGAAGCTCAAGTTGATATTATTAAAAAATCATAAAAGTCACACCTTTGACATAATGTTTGAAAAAGTGATTATTTTAGAAAAATTTTCAGATCATTTACTTTTCAAAAAACAAATGGAGCTTAAGTTAAAAGTCGATGTTCTAAGACAATTAAGCGGTTTAGTTCATAAGAAAATAGCATTATGGATTCTAAGTTGCAATATGTTAGTCGACTACCTCTCAATGAGATGATATAAGTTCCTCTGTTTTTGTAACGAGTTTTCATGCAATAACCATCCTTCTTGTGGATTCTGAGATGAATATTTCTTTTTCCTTGTGATGTTTTCTACTCAAAGAAACAAATAAGTACAAATTGTTCAAGAGTTACTGGCATGCTTATGTTTCTTTCCATGGGCTTGCCATTCAATCACTACATAGTTCTATAGTGACACAAGTTCTTTCTATTGTTTTAGTGATTACTGACCCTGTTTCCTGTGGCATTTCTTTTTACTTTACTAAAAGATTTACCTACCAATGTTCACATTTATAAATATACGGTAGCGCGAAGTTTGAACTCTAACTCCTATTAGATATTAGATGCTCGAAAGTCCACTTGAATTATGGAGTATTCAATTTCCACCGTGAGCTTGACCAGAAAAAATCGGGGTATGAAGCTAAAGTAGACTCGATACAATCGAGTTAAATGGGATCAAGCTTGAGTTCAATATGTTCAAATATTATCCTTTGCATTTATGTGATTGAATGTGTATCTTACAAATTTTAAATATCTTACCCCTTATTTTTCTTGATTATCAAATATCAAATAATAGAAAGTTGAATAATATGGCGAGTCTGTCAAACATAGTACTAATGAGCTCGAATTTTTTTGTTTTTGGCTTAAGTAAAGCAGAATGGAAGTTTGACTGAAGTTGAGAAAAGCTAATCCTTTTTTACTTTAATTAGCAGTTAAAGCAATTGGAATCTGCTTTTTGTAGCCTAGAAATAATGGAGAAGATTGGTCGTACCAAAAACAAAATAGACAAAAAGATTAACGGGGATCCCTTTTTTTTTTAATAAAAAATGGGGATCCATTTTGCTCCCTTTGTTATCACACCAAATTTGAGTGGACCTAACGTGCCATTTAAAATCATCTGTTATTACAAATCATACTACAAAAATCATCTTATGTTATTATAATCCAATGTATGTCTAAATGAAAATGCACAGAGAAAAGTGTCTCGATTGGGATCTCGTGACTCATGCCATGACTGAATTTCATAGTTCCAATGAGAAAAAAAAGCATGGCCTTTAGTCTTTGCTTAGAACATACGCAAGTTTATAGTCAAGTCCATGTCCTAACCGCTTGTGAAGGCAAAGAAAAAGTACCTTTACTAGTCAAATCGCCTGACATGCTGGTCGCACACAGCCAAATTTCACATCAAATAGACTTGGCAAGTCTTCCGACCAAAAAAGAGACTTGACAACCACTCACAAGACTGGCACAACGTGTTTTGCAATTTTGGCCCATGGAAACTACTAGGAAACATGGGTCAATTTCATTGAAAAAGCATAAAGACACTCGTTCAAAAATAAAATGTTTCAAAAGTCTCAACTTCGTTGGCATCACTGTAGAGGAGGAACCACAGTTTCTTCGCAATTTCCATCAAGAATCAGCTAAAGTCTTCCATTCATGCCACTTTTAAGTCAATAAAAGGGATCTATTTTGTACACGAAGTTTGCCAAGCAATACTCAAATTGCTAAAAGATTAAAATTAGCATGGACTCAAAATTAAATAATATAGAAGACCAGAATGGAAGTTTGGCTCTAGTTGAGAAAAACTAATCCTTTTTTACTTTAATTAGCAGAAAAAGCAATTGAAATCTGCTTTTTGTAGCCAAGAAATAATGGAGGAGATTGGTCGTACCAAAAACAAAACAGACAAAAAGGTTGAAGGGGATCCATTTTACTCTCTTTGTGGTCACACCATATTTGAGTAGACCCAGCATGCCATTTAAAATAATCTCTTTTACGAATCATACTACAGAAACTATCTTATGTTATTATAATCCAATGTATGTCTATGAAAATGCACAAAAAAAAAAGTGTCTTGATTGAGATCCCATGATTCACGCTGTGATTGAATTTCATAGTTGGAATGAGAAACAAAAGCATGGCCTTTTGTCTTTGCTTATAACATACGCAAGTTTATCATGAGTCTTTGTCCGATCAGCTTGTGAAGGCAAAGAAAAAGTACTTTTATCTAGTCAATTCGCCTAACATGCGTTGGTCTGCACGCAACCAAATTTCACATCAAGTAGGCTTGGCAACTCTTCCGACCAAAAAAGGGACTTGACAACCCACCCACAAGACCGGCACAACGTGTTTTGCAATTTTGGCCCATGGAAACTACTAGGAAACATTGGTTGATTTCATCGAAAAAGCATAAAGACACTCGTTCAAGAATAAAATGTTTCAAAAGGCTCAACTTCGTTAGCATCATTGTAGAGGAGGAACCACAGTTTCTTCGCAATTTCCATCAAGAATCATCTAAAGTCTTCCATTCAGGCCACTTTTAAGTCAATAAAAGGGATCTATTTTGTACACGAAGTTTGCAAAGAAAAACTCAAATTGCGTGAAAGATTAAAATGAGCATGGACTGAAAATTAAATAATATAGAAAACTTTAACCAATGTCATCTAATTGGTCGAATAGTTAAGTCAATTTAAAGCGTAGAAACTCCTAAAAAAGGTTAGCCAAATAAAACACACTAGGAAAAGCATTTCGATGAGGATCCCATAATTCAAACCATGATTGAATTGCATAGTTCGAATTAAGAACAAATCTGTGACCCTTGGGCTTTGCTTAGAACATGAACAAGTCCATCGGCAACTCTTTGTCCGACCCTCTTGTGAAGGCGAAAAAAAAAAGCATTAAAATATGTTTATCTAGTCAATTCACTTGGTATGCATTGGTTTGCAAATAGCCAAATTCCATGTCAAGTAGACTCGTGTGTCCGTTAACATGTTCTCTTTAACAATTCAAACACCGGAAGATGAGGAAAATATAATATTGGAAATATGTTTTCTGCAAAACATATTTGGATAATGGCAACCCACTCGCAAGAACCACAAAGGGCTTTTTGAAATCCCACTCCCCAAAAAAAAGAATACCAGGAAGTTTAAGTTGATATTATTAAAAAATCATAAAAGTCACACCTTTGACATAATGTTTGGAAAACCTTTGTTGGCACCATTGTGAAGCAGGAACCACATTTTCTTGGCAATTTCCATAGAAAATCAATGTCTGAATAAGTAGACAAGAATCTAATGCCAAATCAACCAATAAACAAACGATAGAGATGAATCAAATCCCAGAAAAAAAATCAGCATTTGATTTCAATATCAGCATGCAATTAATGATAGCATGCAACTTTTTTAGTGTGCAATTTCAATTGCCGAGAAATTTCATTTTGTCTTCGCTCGATCTACTATCAAATTGCAATCATAACTTGCGATCTTAGTCTATATTCAGTTTTATGTAACTTGATCACGTTAGCCAATAATTTTGAAGTTACCAAGCAATCTCCAGTCAGCATATGATTTTATAGCAGCAAAATTTTTTCAAGACAAGCGTGCATGTTCATAAGATCTTTATAGGGGATTTTCCCAGTCTAATTGAAGGGAGCCTTACACAACTACAACTAGTTGTATAAAAATTTAATCCGATAAATTACTTATTTTATGTCAGACAACTTGAATCGGTGTTCTGGACATAATGACAAAGTAATGGCAATAGTAGCATGTGACTGTTCATCAACATAACAACAAAATATCTACCAGACTATCACCTCCTAAGACTTTCATCAATTATATCCTCAACTAGTTGGTGCGAGTCTGAATGTATTTTGTTTGTTTGTTTGTTTTTTTTTAATGTACACGAAGGAAGGCCATAGGTGACTTCCAGGCAGGATGTTAATAACAAAGTAATAATAAAATATATTTCCGGGACCACCGACGACGACGACGACTTTCGTCAATTCTTTCCTCAACACTTCCTCCTATTTATGTGCGATCTGTATGGCCCTTTTCTTAAGCTTATGAAGCAAGGCTGCAAGTGACTTCCAGGCAAAGGATTATTTCCTCAACCGAGCGATCCCACTCTGTTTGCGTGGGGCTTTTAGGCAAAGGAGCAAGCGGGACAAGGTAAGGAAAGTTTCGTTATTGGATGTTTGTGTGTTACGAAGGATAGAGGGGAAGACATTTTTCAGTTAGTCTGTTGTTTCCAAGACCAAACTGACTTACCTATTTTTAGGCTCGTTTCCACTGCCGCTCTTCAGTTAATTTCTCTAATGTTCTGCTTGTTCTTTTTGCATGCTGGACATTTTATTAGCCACTATTTTTAACTGTCGCAACTTAAGCTAGAGAACACCAACACCAACTACCAACTAGAGACTTGAATCTTAGAGAAGTCTAGCTTTTTCTACAAATTTGATCAAGACGTCCACAGCCTTATCAAGTTGTTTCAAGGATCAGACTCAGACTTCCTGAGTCACCCTGCGGACTCGATTTTTATACCAATCAGTCACCGCAAAGCCTCCACCACCTCATCGCTGCGTCGCCGATGTCGTCCCCCCTTCCCCTGCCGCCAACCCTCGTCGTCAAGGTCCTGGCCATAGCCTACGCCGATCACTTCGCGTCCTGTCTCGGCCAAGCCACCACCTCTGTCCCCGACTCTTTCTCCCTGAGGCAACCTCGCTCGCGGCGGTCGTCTATTCGCGGCTGTGGGCAACACCAGATCTGAGGTTGCGCGAAGCCGAAGATGCCGGATCCGGCTCACAGACTGCGGTGGTGTCGGGCTCGGAGTGGTCTCCGGCAGCTCAATTTTGGACTCGACGACGAGGCCAGCACGAGGTGGTGGCGACGAGCGGGCGAGTTGCTGCGGTGATGGGGGGGCCAACGTGCGGTGGAGACGTCATGTCTATTCATTGGGTTTGCGCTTCTTGTCACTGTTCATGGGTTAGAGAGAGAGTGTGCGCTTGCTTCTTTTCTAAAGAGAGGAGAGAGAATAGTCAGGGGTAAATTGGAAAAATGGGGAGAGGGGAAGATGGAAAAGGAAAAAAATGACAAATGGAGAATAAACTTAGCCAAAATAATTGAATTAAACTAAGAATATGATGGAGATTTGTGTACTAACTTTAAAAATTTTATGCACTTTCTCAATTGTTTAGGGCATAATAGCATATTGGGCCAAATGTCTAACATTATTAGTGCAATTTTTCGTATATTATCCCA
>MU090072.1:0-24784 GCA_014858505.1 Corymbia citriodora subsp. variegata
GGGGACAAAACTTTAGGGATGTACCTGTAAATTACTTTTTTTTTTATGATTGGGGTCCAAAATAAACTTTTTGAAAAGTTGGGGAGGGGCAAGCCCCCGGTCCCCACTTAAATCCGATCCTGAGTAGAAATAAAAGGTCAAGAAAGAATTTTAGAACCCACTCGATTAAATCACTTTATGAATGTCACTTTTTCTATGATAATGACATGCGTTCAATTCGTGGTCACTTTTTTTTTTTTTAATTCCTAATTTTGTTAAAACACCCCCAACAAAGTGTTGTGACCATTTAACCCAATGTGGGCGCCATCTCGTGGGTCCCATTTTCCTCCATATTCATGCTTCTCTTTCTCTCCTTTTACTTTCTTCTCTTCCATGTTTGAGGTGGTTTGGGTGCTGAATAAATTGATTAAATTTAGAGTGTTGGTTAGTATTGAGTAATGTGGTAATTTTCCTTATGATGGGTTCGTGTCAATGAAGTTTATAGGTGTTTTTTTCCTCTTTTTCTTCTTTCATCTCTTTCTTTTTCTCTGTCTGGAAAAAGTGAGTATTGATTTATTCCTTGTTTACCGTTGAATCTGATTAAAGTTGATGCTTTCAAGGATCTTTAGTGAGGCCTTTTTGGCATTGCTGAGCTTCTATACTACTAGGGATTCTGTTGGTTGAAGTTTTCGAAATTTTGTGAAGAGTGGAAGGAAGAAAAAGCAGGTCTTGTTTGAATTTGAAGAGTTTTACTTTCACCAAGTGAAAAAAAGGTTCCCATTAACTTTCAACTATTGAACTTAAATGATTTCTTTGACCTTGTTGGGACAGAGCATGCACTTGGTTTTTTGAGTGGATTTTGAATATTCATTTTTGTTGAAAATTTATCCCGAACCGATTTCCGCCTCTTTCTTTTCTGCAACCCACTTGGAAGAATGATTTCAAGATGCACATTTTGATATCTCCTCATACTATTGCTCTAATTATGGTTCGGACTTAGTAAAGGATGAAGGGTTTCTTTCTAAGAAATTTCAATTTTCTTCTCATTTCGATAGGCTAATTGAATTTTTTACCATTTTCTTTCCGGTTCTTGAGAAAGTGGAAAACACGTGGGCACGGTATATGCAGTTTTGCATATTAGCTGGTAAAGTTTATTGGCGGTGGTGCAAAGTATGGTTGGATACCTCCTCTATATTATAGTAGGTTGGTTTTAAATAGAGAAGGGCTTCTATATGATGCACAACCACCAATTAGAATGAGAAATCATCACTAGACAGAGTTTTGTGCTTTTACGGAGGTGATTATGGTGGCATTTTCTCTACAAAAATGAATTGCTAGGAAATCTATGTAGCTTCATCTGTGCATTTTTTTCTTTCACTTTTCAAATGGCCTACTTTATTATTGTCTTCTATGTAGGGTCATTCCATAGAGATAGTTCAGACCAACACCGTACACCCTCTGCATGGAATTGTCCATATGACATGTTTTTTAACCTTAAATCCCATAAAGAAGGCTCAAATCATCTAAAGCGAGGTGCTCTTTTGTCTTGGTTTTTTTAGACATCACATTGGTTGCTGCCCTCTTGCTGGCATATATTTATGTTGTATTATAGGCTTTTTTTTCACCCACGCATTTTGATTCTTGAACTTCCAATGTGGCTAACTATTTTGGCAAGAAATTACCGCTCGGAGGCCGCCTCCCAATTCTGACTCTCTCCACTAGTGCTCTGCATTGTCCTCAACTCTACCGGAGGATGACGTTTTACCAAAGAGTGGAAGTGGGAGCCGCAAGAGAGAGAAAGACAATTGCCTGCAAGAGAGAGAGAGAGAGAGAGAGAGAGAGGAAGACGAAGGAAAGTTGGACTCGTTAAGGAAGAAAACATAAAGGAAGGCGCCAAGTAAAGCGTAATATGCTGAAAGGTGGGATCCAAAATGGGTGAAATGGTCGTAACGCTATAGTGGGGAATGTTTTAGCCAAATTAAAAGCGGAAAAAATGTGACCCATTTGGAAATCGAGTATTGTCATATGAAAACAAAGGGAGTTGTCAAGTCTGCGATGGAAAAAGTAATAAGAGGAATTTTCAAGTTCAATTGCATTTCTTGTTAGTAATTTATATATATTATAAAAGCACATTCAAAATGATATAAATTATAAAATAAAAAAGGATGGCAGAAGTGGTGGGGAGAAATAAAATGCGAGAGGGGAAGGTTAGGTTAATTAACAATTAATAGGTTTACAAACATATTAAATCATTTTAATCGGTTAACAATTAAAAGAAAAAGAAAAAGTGAATAGTGAAGATGAGAGAGAAAAAGTAGGATGATCGGATTGACTTATCTCAAAAAAAGTAGAGTATTTTTTGACCAGTTAACAAAAAGAAGTGCTTATTCGGATAAAGAGGAGGTGAAAATAACCCATCCGAAATATTTCTTTTTCTCACCAAACAAAATTTTTTTTTTATGTAATTTCTCACCAAACATTGGGCAAGTCCTTGGGGGGCACTATTTAAATCTAGTTGACTTTTTCTTCATTTTTTATGTCTATGTGAGAGCCCATCAATTGGCCAAGCTAAGCCCACTACAGAGTTTGGGATTGGGATGGGCCTAAAAAATAATTTGATTGTTCAAATAATTTCTAGCAAAATAATAAGCAAAGTTATAATACCAATATATAAAAAAAATGAATCTCGCTCTAATATCGATAGGGGTGAGCAAAACGGACCGTTTGAATTGAGAATTGCCCAGACTGAACCGAATCGGCAAGTTTGGTTCAGTTTCTTGGAGTGTTGACATGGTTCTTGATTCTTAAAGTAAAACCAATATCTGGACGATTCAATTCTTGATTTTAAGGGGAAATCGGATTGGACCGGACTAGTTACATATCTATTTTTATTTTTTATTTTTTCAAAAAAATTAGTAAAATTCAAGGTTCCTTCCGTGAACGAAAGGGGTATTAAACGCAAAAGCCCTAGCTCACTATGATTGCATCGAAGATCAGGAGGTTGAAAAAGAAGAATTCAAGAAAGAGCACTCGAGAGTTTGAAAGATAAAGCGTGAGCTGCTTAGGACGAGGGCAGTGTAGTCTTCGTGGATGGTCTTGCCCTTCTTAGGAATGAACTCTATTGCTTGCTTGTTGTCATCTCCGATAGCTAATGATTGTTAGTATCGTTGTAAGGTCTAGACATGGTGGCTTTGCATGTTACAGGATGCTTTCATTTTTTCTTCTTTTGTGGAGGGAGTACTTAAACAGACAACTTTTTCTTTAAAAAAAAAAAAATGATCGGTTCCATTGGATTGAACCTGGTCTGGTCCTATTCCTACTCCTAGGACCAACTAATCCGGTCTTTGTCCCGGTTCCACCTTAAAGTCGGATCAGATTGAGACTAATCACTCTTAAATATCAATTGATGAAGCACAAATCTTGTTCTAACACTAATAGATGTGGAACATTAGTGTGTAGTGAGTAAGAGATATGTGAAGAAATTGAAATCCCAATTCACCGGAGAAAGAGATTACTGTTGAAGATACTATTGCCGTAATAAATCTTAATTGATGTTAATTGGTTTAATCAGAGGAAATTAGATTATTGTATTTTTTGAAAAGATATTTCCATTCTTTTGTATATTTCTTTCTCTAACTAGTTAGGGCTGGCTGTAATTGTACAATCTTGGTATGAGAAAGTAAAATACTTTTGCAATTCTTGGCTACTTTCCCATCATTTTGACATGTTATCCGAGCAATTATTTTAGCTTCTGCCCAAATTTTTTCAATCTCTTTGTTTGTTCCTGTCCTGGTCGAGTTCTTCGTTCCTTCTCTAGTCCACACCAAACCTGAAATTTTTTTTACTTAAGAAAAAACAGTATGCCGAGAAATCGAGCCTCAAAATCTGGGTCTGCCATAATCCAGAATGCCCTCCTGACATCCAAGAATTGGATGATACACCCTCGGATCAGCAATCGGACCAGGTGATTGACAATCAAACACAAGAACAGAACCAAACGCTATTTGATGAGGAGCAACGAAGCCATGTTCAGCCCAGTCTAGGGAAATTTTTTCCGGGCCCATATGTTCAATGGATCCTGATCCAAGTCCAATCTATCCCGGGCCAGACGAGTCAGACGAACCCGGCCCAGAATATGATTGTCTCTATGGAGATAGTCAACGATGGAAATGGCAGGCCAGGAGGAGGCCTACCGCTCAACAATGAGTCCAACCTAGGATCTACAATGGGTTGGACCTTTCTGAACCAAAATGGTTTGGGTCCATTGTTGTCGATAGTTGACTTGAGCTAGGAGATCCCCCTGTGCATGACCGCCGTCAACGAACTCGAGCTTCTCCTCATCATATGGTAGCTTTTGGGGCCGGAAAATTATTCCATCTAGTCGAGGGAGTTCCGGCGAGCTCTTATCACAAAAGACAAAGAGGGGTTCATCAACGTCACCGTTTTGGTTATGGGCAACCAGCGACTTGCATGCCATTGGAGGAAATGCAATCATCTCGTCTAGATGTAGATCGACAATTGCCTCACCTCGGAAGTTGCCACCGGATTTCCCCCAACTGAGGACGCGAAAGGAATTTGGAAAAACATACGGAAAATGTATGGAAAACTCGATTGGACCAAAATTTTCAGATCAAGTCAGGCTTTATCAGAACTCAAAAAAAGGAAATTTGCCGATTTCTACCATTTTCAACAAACTACCAGCATTGTGGAACGAGTTGGAGATGGCTGAAGAGAAGTTGGAGTGACCTGAAGCAATCCTAGTTCAATATCGTGCGATAAGAGAGAGGGAGAAGGTTACTCAGTTTCTACTTATCTTGAATGAGAGTTACTCACCATTTCACAGCCAAATCATTGCCATGAGCCCATACTCTCGCTCTGCCGGATTTACTAGCTTGCAGTCCAGGAAGAACCGCAATGCCTAGCTTCCTGAGAGTACCTGAAAGTAGGAGACGGAGTCGTCCTTGTGGCAAAGGCGACGCCAGAGCAGCAACTGGTCTCAGCATGGTTCGACCATGGCTGAAATAGAACCTCCATTGCGGCATTAGGGTTCTTGGACGAAGAAGATGAGCCCTTCATGTCTTCTGGAATGAAAGGTCCAGGTACATTTAGGCGATCGAACGGCCCAAGGCTCACACGCGCCTCTTTTCTAGTGATTAGATGGCTCCAATTCATTCGAGAGATCAGACGGCTTAGGATTGATCCTTGCAGCTCCTAGATTAGACGGTGGACATCATGCACCCACGTGGAAGTGATCCAACGACCAGAATTCTGCTGCAGTTTCAAATAAATTACATAACCAAAATTCCAATAAAGGAAAAAAGGCAAATTTTGTGATTATTGCAAGTGCCCGTATCATACAAAGGAAAAATTGTTGGAAATTGCATGAGAATCTGATAGATGAAAAGGAAAAATATGTCTCAGTTGCAGCGCGTGCCGAAGTTCACTAGCCTGTCAATAATGATCAATTCCAACAAACCATGAGACCTCTAAGCCAATTAGGAACACAAGAAACACAATCAATTATGCATGTATTTCTCATTGCTTAAGCTGCATTTCAATTGAAACCTGGATTATTGATTCGGATGTTAGTGACCACGTAGTTTGTGATGCCCGTTTCCTTATTGATGTTCATGAATCGACCCCCTTGAGCTCAGTTTGTCTTGCAAATGGAAATGATACCTCCAAACTCCGCACATCATCACATTGAAAAATGTCTTGTTTATTCCATAATTCCAATTTAACCTCATTTCTATCACAAAAATTTGTGAAGATAATTCTTGTTGGGTCTTTTTCAATTTTGACATTTGCTTCTTTAAGGTCCGGAAAACTGATGAGCTTGGGTAAAATTCGAGAGAGACTATTTTTGACTGCAGTTCCTAGAAATCTTGATATTGCATCTTTATCCTTAAATAAAGGCATCTTGTGTAATGCCAAAGTTAATAATAACATATTGTCTCATTAGCATTTAGGCCATAGTGCCTCTTTTCCTCATCCAAAGTGTCCCATTTGTCCAGTAACTAAACAATCTCTATTACCTTTTTTACAAAGCACTTCACATATTCATATAGCTTATTTTCTTCTACAAATGGATATTTGGAGTCCATATCATACACCACATCCGGATGAGTAGCGTTTTTTCCTTATTATTGTGGATGACCATACATGGGCTACTTGGGCTTTTTTGATGCAATCCAAGGTGCAGGTTCTTTCCCATGTTAGGAACTTTCTTATATTGATAAAAAAAAATCATTTCACAAATAAGTGCAGTGAGTTTGTATTGATAATGCTTGTAAATTCTTTAATCATGAGTGTTTTTCTTTGTTTGTTTCAAATGGCATTCTTCATGAAAATTACTATACCTATACAACTCAACAAAACGAGGTTATTGAACGGAAACATCATCATCTTTTAGAAGTTGCTTGTGCCCTTAAATATCAAGCCTTAATTCCAAAAATGTTTTGGGGAGATTGTGTGGTCATAGCAACATAGTTGATCAACTGGATATTATCTTGGGTTTTGAATGGCAAGACTCCCTTCAAGTTACTCTTTGGAAAACAACTAGATATCTGCCATCTTAGTGTCTTTGGATGCTTGTGCTATGTCTAAATGTAGGCTACCGGGACAAATTGGGTCCTTGTGCTATTAAAGGCATATTTATGGGATATCTTGCTCATCAAAAGGGATACTTGATTTATGATCTATTCACTGGAGGTTTTCTTGTTAACAGAGATGTTATTTTCCATGAGGACACATTTACTTTTCAAGAAGAGCTATCTTCAGATCAAAATTTAGATTAGGTTAGAAATCATAGTTTATTCTTGAGTGAAGAAGATCTTTTGCCTCCACAACTAGTCATGACTCCCCACATCATATCACCCATAACATATTATGAAGGTGAATGTAATCTTTAGTCTTGCTCGAGTAATGTGGCCCCCAGGAAAACACAAGAAGCGATAATAGAGGATCATACAACTTCCACCTCACTAATGAATTTGGTCGATATCTTTGTTGCACCACTTGGAAGTGAAACAGTTTGTCCTCAACGATCAGGCCGTACCACACGACCACCTATGTGGACGAGAAATTACATCTGTCCCACTTTGGAAAAATCTAGTGCACATTATCTTGTCTCTTCTTATGTTAGTTTTGCTCATCTTTCACCCGAACATATGTGCAGCATTAGTAAAATCTCTAAAGGATAGGAATCATCTTTGTATGATGAAGCTGTCAAAGATCCTCATTGGCAACAAGCAATGGAGGATGAGTTATGAGTCCCGATGGAGAATAAAACTTGGGATGTACAAGATTAAATACAAGGTAGACGGTTCAATTGAATGTTACAAAGCTAGACTAGTAGCCAAGGGTTTTACACAATCAGAATGTTTTGATTATACGGAGACATTTTCTCTAGTAGTAATGGAAGCCACTATTCATTCTTTCCTTTCCATTGTTGCTATCTATAATTGGACGCTTTAGTAGATGAATGTTCATAATGCTTTCTTCTGTGGCAATCTAGAAGAAGAAATTTACATTGATCTTCTACTAGGTTTATGTAGACAGGGGAGAATCGAGTATGTTGTCTCCGTAAATCCCTATATGGACTCAAGCATGCTTCTTATCAATGGTATGCCAAGTTGACCACTGTATTTATAGCTGCAAAATTCCAACAATCCAAGCATGACTATGCTTTATTCACATGGAGTCAAGATAGGTCATCAATTTATTTGCTTATATATGTTGATGACATACTTATTATGGGGAATGATGAATATGCTATTAAGCGATTTAAAAAGTACCAACACTGCATATTCCACATTAAGGATATAGGACCTCCCAAATATTTTCTCAAAATAGAAATTGCACAATTGGATATAGGAATTTGCCTCGGTCAATGCAAATTTGTTTTGGAAATCATATCAAAAGTAGGATTATTAGGATCCAAGCTAGATGTTATTCCAAATGAACAAAATATCAAATTAACAATAGCTGAGTATGATAAGGGACTATTGCTCCTAAATGAAGATCCTTTGCTCAAAGATCCTTCCACTTATCAGAGACTTGTCATGAAATTTATCTATCTCACAATGACTAGGCTCGACATATGCTATATGGTGCAAATTCTTAGTTAGTTTATGCATAATCCAAAACAATCTCAAATGAATGTTGCACTGAAGGTCATGAAGTACCTGAAGGGATGTCCAGGTCTGGGAATATTGTTATCTTGAGACAACAACATGTAAATGACAGCATTTTGTGATATGGATTATGCTACTTACCCTATAAGTAGAAAATAAATTATAGGGTTTTGCATAAAATTGGGAGATTCATTACTCTCATAGAAAACAAAGAAACAGTTGGCCGTATTGTTATCGTCTATTGAAGCAGAATATCGGGTAATTGGTGAAGACCAACTGTGAAATAGTTTGGATAAGAGGCTTACTCCAAGATCTTGGTGTATGGGTGAAAGAACCGATTGTCCAGTTTTGCGACAACGATGTTGTGCTCAAGCTTGCACTAGGTCTAGTTTTTCATGAAATAACAAAACATATCGATGTTGACCGTCACTTCATTAGAGATAAGATCCAAACTTGAGTAATCAAGACGAAAGGAATTAGAACAACAGAATAGCTTGCGGACATTTTTACTAAACCCTTGTGTCAAAGGTAACATACGTATCTACAAAGCAAGCTTGGTGTCCTTGATGTAAATAGACCACCGGCTTGAGAGGGAGTGTTGAAGATACTATTGCCGTAATTGATCTTTATTGATGCTAATTGATTTAATTAGAGGAAACTAGAATATTGTATATTTTGAAAAGATATTTCCCTTCTTTTGTATATTTCTTTTTCTAGCTAGTTAGGGCTTGTCCATTATAAATGGGGTTGTAATTGTACAATCTTGATACGAGAAAGTAAAATACTTTTCCAATTCTCGGCTACTTTCTCATCATTCTAACAATTACCAATCTTAGGTAACTTAACACATAACCAGAATTCTCAATTCATCGAAAAATAATAATAATGAAATAACTGTTTTTAGGCCTATGTTTACAGACAACTTTGATAACAATTCATCTCAGGAAGTAAACATGAAAAGAGAGGTAAATTATGATAATATTTGAAATCCTAAGGATATCAGATACCAATTTGGAAAAGCAGGAAGAAATTAAGGTGTGGAGATGTTATCTTGATAACAATATTTCTTGCACCATTAAATGTCAATAGCTTTGGGAGTTGGATTACCAAAGTAAATCTACTATTGAATAGCAAACCAAGTCGTTGATGCCCAAGCAATAATTGTATGATTGTCAAGAGAAAAATTTTTTTGTATAATAATGTAAATTTTTATGGAAAATAATGTCTGTAGTATTATAATATTCATGATAGAAACCCTAATTTATCATCGGAAGTATTTCTATTATTTGAGATAAAGATATTAAAAATGTCCTAATTTTTGTATGATATTTACTTGAGTGCCATAATTTTTTTTCACTCATTTGAATGTCATATCAATGTAAAATCGTTCAATTGAGTGCCTATTTCAATAATTCATCCCACATGACTTTTTAAATTATATTTTGCATTTGACGTGATTTTTTAAAAGAAATTGATCAATTTTTCCTTTTGTTAAAACGATGAAGTTTTCGGGAAGAGGAAGACTCTGCTTGTGTGAAAATGGTTGACTACATCAAGAAAATTCATGAAGCTCTCTCTCTCTCTCCCTCTTTCGTCACTCTCGCACCATCTTCTCTTACTTTAGCTTGGGAGCATAGTACAGCAACTTCGACGCTGTTGCTCCTCCATTGTCCATTGTTGTTCTTGCTTTTCTATCCCTATTCTTGCTCTGAGTTTTTAAAATCTGTTCGTGGAGAAAAAATGGCGATGGCAACTCCTAAGAGAGTGTGAGAGAATTTCGTTTTGAGTTAGGCCTCTTTATCAACAGATGGCACAAACCCTCTCCCTTTCTCTCGCTTGGTCTGATAACCCCGATTTTGACTTATGACAGAATTTTGCCCCAATTTCAAGGTCAGGGTTCTTCACCAACTTTTCAATTTTGAAAATATTGTCCCAATTTCTTTATATTGGGTTAGGGTTCTTTGAATATATCTTCAAACGTCGTGGTTTTAACTTCTTACTTGTTGATTATATGTTGGATCTTAAATTAATGCTACGTTAGACTTTCCAGCAAAATAAATCACTGATGGCACTCAAGTGAACGATTTTTAAAAGATGTGATACTCAACTGAGTGTGAAAAAAATTATAGTACTCAAGTGAATGCCGTATGAAAATTATGACATCTTTGATATTCTTATCTTTTAATTATTCTGATGTGACATTCTAATCAGAATCATGAATGATCGTTCAACTTGAGCTTGTCTTTGCTAGACAAGGTGATCGGCATTCAGCAAGTATGATCAAAATGATTAGGGAAAAAATAATTAGAAGATAATAAATTGATTGAATTATGTGAATTAGAAGTTTGATGATTGAGATACATTGACAATATCAATTTCAGACTCTTTTGGGTTTTATGTTGAGGGGGTAGGATTCGATATACAATTACAAGAAAATAGAGAGTAAAAGTGAGAAATAGAATTCGAGACACAAGGTTTGATCTTGGTTCAACCTTAAACTAGTGTTACATCTATCAAATGTTTTCATTATAATTAACACATTGCACTTCTATAATACACCTTTCAATTACAAGATAAAGAGATTTTATATATAGTAATTATTCATAGGCTCAAGCCTACACTATCAATAAAATATGAGTGCAAATGATAAAAGCCCTTTGGCAGCTCAAGAGCGCTCCCTGGCAATCCTCGCTAGGGCAACCCCGATTGGGATTTTTGTGCCTTCCTATCGATGGTGATTATGAATTACATTCCAACATTCTCACTTGGTGAGTACTCCACATATTTATTTAGACTTGACACAATTATATACCATTCAACAGCCATTGCCAACCATTTTTTTGAAGCTGCTCCTCAGAACTTCCACCCTCTCCCACTCCCATGGGCAGAGTTCTTCTTTATCCCCTTCACGGGTGATAGTGCTCCCTAAACCCTAAAACCTCTACAGCCCATACCATCTACATCCCTTAACCATGAAAAACCATAACCCCTTTTGACAATCAAAACAATACACTAGAAACCCTAACAACTCGAAACAAAGAAAAGCCAAAAGACACCTAGTAATAGCAAATATTTCCTTGAAATCTATCCATATAGGATGCCCATTCCACATTGCCTCCTCTCAGGGTAAAATTGAAGGGGAAGGCTACTCCCACTGTTCCATTCGGTATTCTCTAAGGCCGTATGGAATCTAGTTCTACGGAATTGGGAGCTCCATTAAATTGACTTTATAAGTGAGTTGCAAACTTTGATGTTGTGAAGAGTGAGTCTATTCACAGGTAAGACCAGTTGATTAATCCCCTACTTTGAGTCATATCTGCCAACAAAACCCTAGTTAGTTGTCCAAAAGACAAAATGGAAAAAGAAATAGTGAATGAGCTAAAACAGTGAATGAGCTTGGGTCACCTATGGTCTGAGGAGGATATAGTAACTGTTAGACAAGAAATCCCTATGGAAAAGCGAATGGAATGCAGCCTTACTCTGTATGGAAAATTCTTTTCCAAATCTAATGTAAACTATTAGGCCTTCTTAAATATCATGAAGAAGGCATGCAAGACAGAAGCAGGTGTTACCAAAAAGAACCAGGTTTCTACTTTTTTGTTTTTGAGGTAGAAGATGAAAAAGAAAGAGTGTTGTGCTCTGGCCCATGGTCATTTGCAAGCAACTTACTAGTGCTGAAACAATGCGAGCCTGAAATCCCAGAGCATTGTTACGAATTCTCTAAGAATGCCTTCTGGATTCAAATTGTTAGAGCACCTCCAGGATGGTTTTTGGAAGAAGTGTATTGAGACCTAGTTGGAAGCGTTGGCAAGGTTCTTGAATCCAACTAATGCCTACAGGAAAAGGCCCCTACAAAATAGGAAAAGTGACAGTTGAAGTGGATTTACAGGCACCCCTAAAAAATGGCACAATAGTGGATCTAGGGGCTAGTAAATTATGGGTGGAATTTAAATACGAGTGTCTTCTGCATTTCTGCTACTCTTGTGGGAGAATTGGACATTATGCATTGTATTGTGAAGAGATTTCGTATGAACAAACAAAATGGGCAGACAACAAAGCAGGCAAATATGGACCATGGCTAAAGGCAGAAGTACGTGCGCGTAGTCCTCACTAGGAAGCTTTTGTCGCGACCCTCCTGAAGGAGGATTAATGGATTACTAAACGCAGTGCTTAGCATGGACTTTCTCAAATCCTACCAATCGCAACTTGGTACTCGATTCAACCATGATATTTACCTTACCTATTGGAGCCGCCACTAATCGGTTTTGGGTCGATTAGACACCCAAGTAAAATGTGGGAGTACATTTTTTATTTCTGCGAACCAAAAATCATGAGTTCAGGGACTTGTACCTTTTCTCCTTATTTTAAAAAAATGTTTTGCATACAACATTTGCTGGATTATGTAATATTACACCATTAACGTGTAAATATGACCAAGCAATTGAGCGAACAATAAAATAACATCCAACGATAATGATCATGAGAAAATATGAACCTGGACATATTTTTAAAAAAATGATATTATCATTATCACAATGTTTCTAAGAGAGATTGGCACAAACCGGAAGCACAATATTATAGGAAACAATTAAAGGAATGTAGCAGCAATGACCAGCAGCAATGTAGCAACAACGACGCACCAGAGCAGCAACGAACGTTGACAAAACAGTAGCGACCAGTAGCAAATCAGCAGCGAACCAGCAGTGAACAGCAGCAAATCAGCAGTGAACAGCAACAAACCGGCAGTGAATAACAACAATGATCAGCAGTGAATAGCATCAATGATCAATGATGGAGATCTTCAGTGAGGACAGAGCTTTTGTAGCCACTATTGAAGACTCATTTGAAGACTAAGGACTCAAGAAAAGGACTGCGTTATGATGTATGGAGGCACCACAACATTGTGAAATCATGAGAAAGCTTCCTATGGTGATGAGAAAATTTGATGATCCTTTCATGCTCTTCTCCCCTCCTTTTATAATGGCCCCAAGCGTCTCTTTCTACGGGCAATTTTTGAGTTTCCTTTTCTCATTGCCTTAATTCATGGTCTGCAAATCGGTATGCGATTTGGTGGCTAGCTCAATCTTTCCTATTTCACGTCTTGATTCATTCCTTTGTCGAATTTCCTACCTTCCTGTTCACCTGATATTTTGGCGCTTGATTCTTAATCATAAATTTGGATCCTCATTTACCAAAATTCGAATATCCATTAGAACGAGAATGGCCGACCAGGATTCCCACCTTCCTTGCATAGCCAATTAGATTGATCCCTTCTTATTTTCCAGCTCATTAGCTTACTTTTGTAAGTTTCCATAGCTCACACTTTCCACAAATATTTTCGTTTTCTTCCCTCCATTTTGTCCATCTTATCTCATGAATTCCTCTGAAATTTATTGGAGAGAAGATTTTTTGTGGAAATTGCGACCCCCTAGTATTCAATTGATTCCCTTCCGAATTTTCTATCATCACGTGTGCAATTTATCTGTCCCCTTCCTCATATTATGGGCGAGGTTCATGGTCCCTTATTAGGCTGAACATAATTTTCGATTTTGCTTAAGGGTTGAGTCAGTCTGGAAATATAGCCACACGTTAGGTCAAAATTTAGGTGTCAACAGCTGCCCTTCTTTGAAGGGGAGTCTCGCAGAGGTTTCCTTCGAAGATTCATGACACCTAAATCTCAGAAATACATTAAGAATGATGCTAGAACAAAGATAAAATGTGTACCTATCAAGGTTGAGTCCTAGAAAAGTGTATTCAAGTATGAAATTATTTGTTGAGAGTCTAGACAAATACCTCATAGTGCCTTGAAGGGTACCTGGAAGTCACCTTAGGTATTACAGACATCTAGAGCTCACCTCAGATTTCCTTGAAGGGTACTTGGAACTCATTTCAGGTATAACATACAGACTATTGGAACTTGCCTCATATAGCCTAGAAGGGTAGTTGAAACTCACCTTAGGTATTAAATAGACATCTGGAACTCACCTCATATCGCCTTGAAAGGTACTTGGAACTTACCTTAGATATAATAGATAGACTATTGGAACTCACCTCCTATAGTTTGGAAGGGTATTTGGAACTCACCTCAGGTATGATAGACAAACTACTGGAACTCGCCTCAGATCGTCTGGAAAGATACTTGGAACTTACCTCAGGTATAATAGACATCTGGAACTCACCTCAGATTGCCTTGAAAGGTACTTGGAACTCACCTCAGGTATAATAGACAGACTATTGGAACTCGCCTCATATAGTCTGAAAGGGTACTTAGAACTCACCTTAGGTATCTGAATTGTCTTGATGATATACATGGAATCTTCATCGGGTAATGATTCAAAGGTAAGCAAAGTACTCACTACATGGCTCTTGTCTCTATTAGATTAAATACCCATGTATATCAAACCAATTAAATTACTTAATTGAGATTTAAGCATATCAATTTCACCATGTCTGCATCACCAAATTTCACAAGAGAAAATCATTATCAAGACAACCTTTATTTATGACATGGATTTACTCAAAATGCCAAATAGAGACTTCCAGTTTGAAAGGACTTTTCACTCTATGAGATGTTGTTTCATTATTGCAGGAAATGAAATGATCACTCTATCTCACCATCGTCATTATGTTAACAAGGGTCCGAGCTTTTCTTGCAAGCAGTACAATCTTATTGATCTGAGGGGTCTTTAATAGGACCGTAATGTAAGCTTGGTCAAAGGATATTCAATTCATGGCTTTGATTGTTCTTCATGCATCATCTCCACTTGATTTACAAATCAAGAACCCTGCAAATGAAATAGAAACAATCTTGCCTGCACTTCTTTGAGCGAAGCTTTTGACATTTAAAACCCCTATGTTAACTTAAGTGCCATAATCTGAAGAGACTTTAAAGGGATGTAACATAGGATAGGTTTATGTGTTGAGAAATGAAAGGATTTGTTAGGCTCAAAGATTTTTGACTGAAGGGTTTTTAAGTAGGTGATCATCTTGGCATCATTACCAATCTTCTCCTTGGCATCGAGATTGTCTTCTTGTGTCGATACTTTATCAACCATGAAAGTCCAACATTGATCTTTACAAAATCATTGCCTTTCCATTAGATGATTTTTAGAAACTTGGCCTTCGACCTCAAAAATTGAGCTTCAATAGTTTTTCTCTCACCCCTTTTTTCATTTTTTTTTTCATACTTTTCCCCTTTTTTGATACATTTCTCGTAGTGCCCCAATGGATTTTGGCTTTTATGGTGCCATAAACTCTTGGACAATTCAGTTCTTTTGAACTCTTGGGTCTACATCTTCAATCTAGGCTCTGAACCACATTGTCTCAATATGGTAACTCATTTACCTTGCCCTAGTGTGGGGATGATCAGCAATTAGGTTTTTTTAGAAATTAATTTACAGGCTCAATTAGGTTATGCAAGGGATAAAAGTGTGTATGATAGAGAAATGAATGCTCTTCATCATTTTAAGGCACTTAAATTCACATTTGAGTTCATTTGCATCAAAGACACTCGAAGATTGATATAAGTGAAAGCAAGAAAGTCCTATCTATTTTTCACCTTGTAATAGCACCCTTACCTCCAATTTGCCCCAATATGGGGTGGGTCTTAACAGGGCTATTTTTTGAAAGAATTTCTTCTGACATTCAAGCTCAAAGGGGTTAAACAATGGTTACTTGTATTGTATAAGGAAGAGAAATGAGATGCCCCTCATCATTTCAGTCTATGTACCTTTTGCAAGAAAACTCTTTACCTCAAGAACATGGAATTTCTTATCCTTGTCTCAGTGTATAAGGGACTGTGTGTATGATAAGGATTGCCTTTCATCATCTGGACACTTCTCATTTGGCATTCTTAGCATCACACATCATTCATTTGACAAGATAAGCTTCAAATACAATTGGTGATTTGGACAGGCAAAATTATCATGCACAAACTTTCAACCATTGATTACTTCCTTGCCCCAAGTTATCATGTTTTTAGGCAAAAGAAAGATTGTTTTCATTCATGGGTAATACTTCTTTACAGCATCAGAATTTACAGGATTCATGAATTCACATCCATCCATTTTTGCTAATATTAAAGCACCCCTATGAAGTACTTTCTTCATAACATATAGTCTACTATAATTTGGGGTGAAATTGCCTCGAGGATCAGGAATGATCGATAGTACCTTCCGTAGTACTAAATCATTGACTTCAAAGTGTCTTGGGTGAACCTTTCGATTAAAGGACTTGGCCACCTATTGTTGATAACACTGACCATGACATACAACTCTTAGGCGCTTCTCATCAATCATGTTGAGCTGGTGATATCTTTGTTGCATCCATTCGGCTTCGTTAGCCTGATTTGAGATAACACTCTTAATGAAGGGACTTCCACTTCCACAGGTGAAACTGCTTCCATGCCATATACTAGAGAAAAAGGTGTTGCCCCAGTAGATGTTCGAATTGAAGTCCTATACGCCATCAATGCATAAGGGAGTCTCTCATGCCAATCACGATAATTGTCAGTTGTCTTTGCTAGAATTTTCTTAATGTTTTTATTTGCTGCCTCAACAGCACCATTCATCTGGGGGCGATAAAGAGATGAATTGAAGTGGTGAATTTTGAACTCCTTCAATAAATCATCAACAAGCTTGTTATTTAAATTTGACCCATTGTCAGTGATGATTGTCAGTGATGATAGCCTTGGGTACACCATAGTGAGCAATAATATCTTGTCGTATAAACTTGATGACGTTCTTCGCAGTGACGGTTGTATATGAAGTTGCCTCTATCTACTTAGTGAAGTAATCAATGGCCACGAGGATGAAACGGTGGCCATTCGATGCTTTTGGATTAATTGGGCCAATTACATCGATGCCCCACATTGAAAAGGGCCATGGTTCAACAGCTAATGTAACTCATTTGGAGGGACATTTATCTTGTCTTCATGGATTTGGCAACGGTGGCAACGCTGGACATGTTGGATGCAATCGCTTTTTAGGGTCAACCAGAAGTATCCTAATCTCATAATTTTTTTAGCCAACATATGACCATTCATGTGGGGACCGCACACTCCTTCGTGTATTTCTTCCATTAGTTGAGTGGCTTCCTTTGCATTCACACACCTTAACAACACTGAATCAAAGGATCTTCTGTACAGCATATCTCCACTGATAAAAAATTTTGAGGCAAGTCTCATAAGCTGTTTCCTATTAGTTGGACCACTGCTTTTAGGGAACTTTTGGTTTTGAATATACGTCATGATGTCGTGATACCATGGTTTTCCATCTGGTTCCTCAGCTACCATCATACAGTAGACTGGTTTTGCAAGAACTTCAATCTTTAAGGGCTCGACTTCTAGACCATTTGTGGCTTGGAGCATAGATGACAGTGTAGCAAGTGCATCTGCGAATTGATTATGAGACCTCGACAGGTACTCAAATGATATATTATCAAACTCTTTTGCGAGACTTTCCAAATATTCGTGGTAGGGGGCCAGTTTAGCATCTCGAGTTCTCCATTTGTCGCGACCTCCCCGAAGGTGCACCACCTAGGGTTTGGCTAATGGATTACTAAGCCTAAACTTAGTTCGGGCTCTCCCAAGCCTATACCAATTCACGACTTAGGGTTTAAGTTTTTTTTAACATGCCAATGTTTTTCACTTAGGAGTCGCCACTAATATGTTTTTGGTGGGTCAATTAGAAACCCAAGTAAAGTAACGGGAGAATTACTTCACTCCTACGAACCAGAGACTATGGGATCGGGGACTTGATTACGTTAGATTTCTCTAACGCCCTTTCGGTACCTTTTCCCTTTTATTTTAAAAAAATGATTTGCAGGCAGTTTGTGTAGATTTTAATTTACAACCTAACATGCAATGTGATCATGCGAATGTGCAACCATTATTTAACACTCAATAAAGCAAAGCAATAAATTAATTGCAAGGAAAAGGAAAAGACACTTACCTCGAAACAACGAAAGCATCTGCAATGTTAGCTTAAAAAAAGTCACATCAATGATTCTAGATATCTAATTAACATGCAATCATTTAATTTTCTTTTAAGGTTTTCACTTATTTAATGAGGCCCAAAAAAACTAAGTGCAATGCATGCGATGATGTGCAAAAATGTCTAATTATAATAACATACAATGTGCAACCTAATATGCAAATTATATGTCACGCGACAATAATTATTTAACTTAATCTAATGCTAGAAAATATTTAATGTAATTATCCTAGCATGTCACGAATTCAAATGACTCTAAACATGCATTGACTAGATGACACACGGAAGATGACCTAATTCTACATGACATGAGCATGGCAATTTTTTATGTTTTCTTTTTTTTATAATCAAAATTCGAAATAAAAAAACCTATATGTAAACATGAAAACTATCCTAAAATATTCTAATAAGAAGCACATCTAACTCAACTATATTTTTTTTGGGTTTTCTTTAATAAGCCAAATCAATTAGAGTAAAGGCATATCAACACATAATGCAACTGAATCATATAAAGCATACAATTTTCCCGACCCTAGATAGAAAATCAAAACAATCAAAAACCTGATCTGACGTCTCGCGGCTCAATATTTTTGATTATTGAGATTTTTATCACAACACAACGACCTCACTCAATCGGAATTCAATCAAGGATGCAATACTTCAAACGAGGAAACAAAATATTCAAGAATTAATTTAGATAGGAACTTTACCTACCTTGTCTGCTCTTTCCAAGTTCGGATGGTAGATTGCGGAATCGCAAGGTTACGATCGACGATTCACGGTGGCGTGGCTTGTTACACTCGATTGTGGGCTCACAATCAACGAAACTGGTCGGGGCAGCAGCAGCGCTCTGTGGACAGCACGGGAGCAGCTCACTTCAGGGACAGCGGCTCAGTTTCGGAGAGGACGTCGCAGTGAGGATTCCACTCGATGGCTTCCATGATGATGTTCGGGAACCAACTGAGAATATCGGCGAGAGTGCCGAAAGGCCTTGCTGGATGGGGGACCGGATAATATGTTGTAGCTGCCGAATTCTCCTTCAATCTCCTTTTGCGGTTGTCCAGTATCGTGGACGTCCTTTGGCCGTGAGCTTCTTCTGATCAATGGGCTCTATATTTTTTATTCTTTTTCACCCACTCAAGAAGCCACTCACACACAGCAAATTCTTCCTCAAGCGCCCACCAGAGAAGTCATCCTCGATCTGTGGATTCCTCGTCTCCTCTGAACACCCTTCCTTTTTTCTCTCTTCTCTCGTCACTTTTCTCTCGACTTTTTTTCACGTATGGCTCTCTTTCTTCTGTATTTTTGTGTGTGTCCTCTTCAGTGTTTGTGGCCCCCTTTTTATAGGTGAGAAGATTATGTTATTTAAGGAAAGATGATAAATTTGCACGTTGCCTATTTAGCTCTTGTATCCCACGTGCAATATTTTTCTGATATTTCATCCGACACTTTCCTTGAATATTGAAAGAATAATGAGAATATTCTCGGGAACATTCTCATATTCCCGGGAATATTATCATATTTCAACTCGTCACCCTTTAACGGGAATATTTCATCCGACAGCTTCCCTAAATATTGAAAGAATAATGCGAATATTCTCGAGAACATTCTCATATTCCCGGGAATATTCTCATATTCCAACTGTCACTCCTTAACGGGCCTAGCCAAATTCTTTTCCCTTGTGGGCTTAGTCGAACTTATTAAATTAAAGCTTAGAACCATCAATTGAAGCCCTGCCACATGTCCAATGCAAATGCAATAATAAATGCTCCTAAAACTATATGCTATGCAATTTAATTCTAATATTTTTTGTTTAGGGATTAAAATTAATCCCTAAATTTTTGTGCATTAAATTACGAATGATCAATCAAAATTTATGTGTCAACAGCTGCCCCTCTTTGAAGGTGAGCTCGCAGAGGTTGCATTCAAAGATAAATTGAAACCTAAATTTTGATCATGCATATGCAATATAATGTTATTTTTTGTGGGAAAATGAATCCCATTTTAAAATGTAATATAATATGATGCACGGAAAAGCTAATGCAAAGTATGAAAAAAAAGAAAAGGCGTACCTGTAGTTACTTACCAATCAATATGGTAGAGCATCTTGAGGTACAGGATGAATTTTTTTATTTATTTTTACTCCACAAGCATCTGGTTTTCATTTCAGATTTTTTGAAGAGTCTAATGTTTATTGAATTGCCTAGATCCAGACTGAGGCAACCGAATCAATAGACGCTCAATGTTAGGTGAGACAACCGTTGGAACAAAAGGTCTTGAAATATCTAGATCAAAACTAAGGTATAATGAGAAAAATCAAAAAAACATTCATATCCAGAATGAAATGTTCGATGAAAAGATTCGAGACATTCATACCCAAACTAAAATGTCAAGAATTGGGGAATTTAATCAATGACAACTTAACCAATAGATGCTCAATGTTAGGTGAGTCAAATATTGGATTAAGATAACTCGAAATACTTAGATCTAGACTAGAGTATAACGAGAAAAATCAAAGAACATTCATATCCAAAATGAAATGTTCGATGGAAAGATTCGAGATATTTAGATTCAGACTAAAATGTCAAGAATTGAGAAACTTAACCAATAAACACTCAATGTTAGGTGAGATGAATATTGGATTAAGACAACTTTGACCAATAGATGCTCAATGTTAGGTGAGTCAAATATTGGATTAAAATGATTCGAAATACCTAGATCCAGACTAAGGTATGACGAAAAAGCTCAGAGAACATTCATGTCCAAAATGAAATGTTCGACAAAAATATTGTATAACGTTCGTATCCAAACTGAGATGTTAACTTGTGGGAGGAGTTACCAAATTTTGCTTTGGGTACTCAAATGTATTAGATACTTACCTGAGGTTTCCTACCTGAGGGCTTGATTGGCTTGCCTCAAAATTGCTTTCTAGCAGTGGTTTGGGAACCATGGAGTGTTTGAACACATCCTAATGCTTCGGACAACGAATCGAGCATCAATTATCATGAGAACTTTACCTGTCAAACATGGTTAGCAATAATAGATATTTCCAATCCATGTGCAGTTCATGTGTCACAATTTTATCAATCCTGTATTACCAAATCAGAAATGGCAATAATTTCTGAAGAACAATCCATTCATAATGCAGGCGTCATCGATGTGTCAAATAAAGGACCCATTTGGTCTGAAAGGACTTTTCGTTCACTCTCACGAAAAGGCTATTTTATCCCAATAATTAATGTGGGAATTTGAGAATCACTCTATTTCGCTATCATTTTACTAGACAGGGGTCTGAGTATTCTCGCAATCGGTACGACTTTACCAATCTGAAAGGTCTTTAACATGGACCATAATATGGGCTTGATCAACGGCTTAATAAAGGGGATTCTTTGAGTCGAGGCTATTGAAAGAACAATTCTGCAATCATCTCTAGGTTTACAAGTCAAGAACCCTATAAAATGAGATAGAAATAATCTTGCTCACACTTCTTTGAGCCAATGCTTAAGACATGTGAACACCTACATTAATTCAAGTGCTATAATCTGAAGAGACTTTATGAGGGACGTAATGTAGGCTAGGTTCACAGGCTGAGAAATGAAAGGATTATTAGGCTCAAAATGTGTGTAAATGGGTGAGAGTTGGTGATCATCTTGGCATTACCACCAATCTTCATCTTCGCCATCAAAGATTATTTCCAAAATGTGTTTTGTTGACCACAAAAGTTTTGCATTTGACAACTTTTCACAATTGATAGTCATTTATCTTGACTCTTTTTCATTTTCTCTTATGGGCATTGGCTTTGCTTTTACCAGGCACACTGCTTTTTCATGCCCCCTAGTTCTATTTTTACCATTGACACACTGTTTACGATGTATCAATTTTTCATTTGGACTTTTGAAGGTCTTCACATTTTGTTGGCACTCTAGACCTTGTTGCTTCTTGAATGATTATTTTTTGCTTGCCCCAGTGTGGGGGATGATCACCAACTAGGTTCAAAGAAATGAATTTTTAGGCTTAAAAGGGCTATGCAACGGGTATACGTGTGCAGGATAGAGAAAAAGAACGCTCTTCGTCATCCTAAGGCACTTGGATTATTGTTTGAGTTCATTTGCAATAAGGTACCCAAATATTGATGCAAGTGAGAGCAACATAATTTCTATCTATTTTCTCGCCATGTGATGCCAACTTACCTCCAATTTGCCCTGATATAGGGTGGTTCTTGACAGGGGTAATTTTGAAAGAAATCTCCGCAAGTGTATGAGGCTCAAAGGAGTTGAGCAATGGATCTCTTGCAGTGCTTGGGATAGAGAAATGAATTTCCTCTCATCATTTCAGCCGGCGTACCTTTTGCGAGAAAACTCTTTACCTTGTAAGCATGGAATCTTTCCGCTCAACTCACTAGTGATCAGTGTATGGGAAAGTATTTAGGACTAGGCTTGCCTTTCATCATTCCAATGTATCCCATTTGACACATTCAATTTATTTCGCCGAAAATGATAATGCAACATTTGCAAAAAAAAAATGGAGAAACTGACTTGTGATTCATTCATTATGGAAAATAACAGGATCAGGGGTAATACTTCTTGACAGAATCAGAATTAAATAGACTAGAAAACTCACGACCATCCATTTCAGCAAGGATTAAAGCGCTTCCGGGGAGTACCTTCCTTACCACATATGGGCCACAGTAATTTGGAGCAAATTTGCCCCCAGGATTAGGAAAAATTGGTAATAGCCTCCTCAAGACCAGATCATTTTCCTCGAAATGCCTCATACGTACTTTTCGGTTAAAGGACCTGGCTACTCTTTGTTGGTATGACTGACCATGGCAAAGAGCTTTTAGCCTTTTCTCATCAATTAGGTTCAACTGCTCGTACCTTTGCTTCATCCATTATGCCTTAGATAATTTCACTTGGGATAAGACTCTGAGAGAGGGGATCTCCATTTCCACAGGCAAGACTGCTTCCATGCCATATACTAGAGAGAACGGGGTTGCCCCAGTAGAAGTACGAATTGACGTCCGATATGCCATTAGTGCGAAAGGCAACCTATCATGCCAATCTCGATAATTCTCAGTTGTTTTTGCCAAGATCTTCTTGATGTTTTTATTGGCCGCCTCAACAGCTCCATTCATTTGCGGGCGGTAAGGGGATGAATTCAGATGCTTGATCTTAAACTCAGTAAAGAGCCCATTCACAAGCTTGTTATTCAAGTTTGTCCCATTGTTAGTGACAATTGCTTCAGGGACCCCGTAACAGGCAATTATATCACGCCTGATAAATTTCACAATGTTTCGGGCAGTGACATTAACATAAGATGCGGCTTCAATCCACTTAGAGAAATAATCTATCGCCACCAGAATGAATCGATGCCCATTTGAAGCTTTAGGGTTTATCGGGCCAATCATATCGATGCCCCACATTGAGAAAGGCCATGGCTCGGATAACTGGTGCAGCTCAGTTGGGGGGACATTTATCTTATCTCCATGGATTTGGCAACGATGGCAACTTCGAACGTATTGGATGAGTCACTCTCTAATGTCAGCCAGTAGTATCCCAACCTCATAATTTTCTTGGCTAGCATGTGCCCATTCATATGTGGGCCACAAACTCCCTCATGCACTTCTTGCATAATTTGCATGGCTTCGGCTTCGTTTATACATCGCAACAGGACTGAATCATAAGATCTCTTGTATAAATTGTTACCTCTGACAAAGAACTTGGATGCCATCTTCATTATGTATTTTCTATCACCTGGAGAACTTCCTTCAGGGAATTCCTGTTTCTGAATGTAATTCATGATATCGTAATACCATGGTTTCCCATCATGTTCTTTATTCACGACCATACAAAAGCTGGCTTTGCCAAAACCTTTATTCTCAACGGTTCGACTTCCAATCCATCGATAACTTGCAACATTGATGATAGCGTCGCGAGTGCATCAGCAAACTGATTGTGAGACCTTGACAAGTACTCAAAAGAAATTTCATTGAATTCTTTTACCAGCTCTTCTAGATACTCGTGATATGTGAGTAATTTAGAGTCCCTGGTCTTCCATTCACCTACCGTCTGTAGCATGATTAGTGCAGGGTCTCTGAACACCTTCAATTTAGCCACTTCCATCTCAATTGCAGCTTGGAGCCCGAGAATACAAGCTTCATACTCGGCTATGTTGTTAGTGCATGGAAACATCAACTTTGCAGCTACTGGATGGTGTTGTCCATCTGGGGATATCAAAACTGCCCCAGTGCCAGAACCAGATAAGTTTATAGCTCCATCAAAGAACATGGTCCATGAATCTTCACTTACATATAGGATGCGATCATTCAGGGAACAATCATCACTATTCAAGAGTCCGGGACTTTCGGCCAATATGTCAGCAATTACTCGACCTTTAACTGACTTTTGTGGCATAAACTGAACATCAAATTCTGAAATCAGAATCTGCCATTTTGCTAACTTACCCACTAAAGCCGGTTGATCAAGTAAGTACTTGATGGGATTGTTCTCGGTCACGAGAAATATCTAGTAATGCAATGTATACTATCGTAGTCTATGCAGTACCCACACTAATGCAGTGCAAGTCTTTTCGATGTCAGAATATTTCAGCTCTGAGATAGTGAATTTTTTGCTCAGGTAGTAAATGGCCCGTTCTTTTTTATCGACAGGACTTTCTTGA